>CM059207.1:3616323-3751323 GCA_030347435.1 Clarias fuscus | reverse complement strand
GGGTGTGGATGTGAACACCATCGCTTGACTGATGCATTTTCCATTATTTTCCAGATCTTAGCATGGCAAACACTGGAAATATTCACCAAGGCTAACAGAAATAGGGAAGGAGTTCTCAGTTATTGCCCAAGACTCAGACAAATGCATACAAAATGCTTCTCCATGTGTGCAGAACAATACCATGATGTATTTCCCCCCCCCCCCCACAAACACAAATCTATTTCATTTCTTGAGATAGTTATCGAAAGATGAGAATAATACTTTACATCCAGAACTTAATGAATCCTATCAAGCTTATTCTAAAATTGACAAGATTGTCTTGATAAAATGAATTGCTCAAAAATCAAAAACAGGAAAAGCTGTTTGCCAAAAATAAACTAGCACGCATAGTATCGAAACCAGGCCCAGTTTCAGTAGTCACTTTTATCAACTTCTGCTTGGCAAATCCCTATAACGTTGCTTGTCATATGTTCATAAAAATTTGAGTCAGCAGTAGACATGAACGTAGATTGATGTGACCCAAAGGCCAATAAAATCTGATTTTACAAAAAGAAAAACAAAAACTAAAAACCAACCAACCAACCAACCAACCAACCAAACAAACAACAACAATAACAACAACAACAACAACAACAACAACAACAACAACAATAATAATAATAATAATAATAATAATAATAATACATGTTTAATAAAAAAAGTTATGTTATTATTTGTGTTTTGTGTAGTTTTTTTTATTTATGCATTGTATGCTTGGCACATGAGTAGTAACTTTGATTTGGATACGACTGATACAAAACAAAGCGACTGGTCTGTTTTTGTTGCCCAACACGCAAACAATGTAAATGTACCCTCAAGTATACAAGAGTGGTAGTTAGGGTTGAATTACTTACTGTACATTTACTTTTACATGTGAAATAGACCTACGAAATGTACAGTACTTTTTAGACTTTATTTTTTATTGTGTCATCAACCAAAATCCATAATCCATTTATTACACCAGAATCACATTAAATCTATTGAATTCTGTTTATTTATGTTATACTGTACTCTTAATTTTTCATTTTCATGTTAGGCACATTGCTATGCCTTTCTGCTCACCAGATCGTTGTGTGTGGAAAGTCTCAGAAAATTAAAATGATCAGGAAAAGAGTTTTATAATAATTAGCCATGTATATATATTTTTTCTTTTTGAATACAAATATTGACACTTTCATTAAGCTCTTGCTTTCTACACATATTTTATGTTTTAAATAATAATAATAATAATAATAATAATAATAATAATAATAATAATTAATAAATAAAACAAGAAAGACAACACATATAATAATAGACTACAAAAAGTGTAGTTTAATTTTATTGATAGTTTACAACAAAGAATGCAACACAGTACAATCAGTCAAATGAAGAACCTACAACCCACCAAAACGTCACTTTTCCCAAAAGATTTGGCCTCACTTGGTTCTTTGTACACATTACTTAATATTGATATTGATCCTAATCGTGTGTGAAAAATTCTTTAGTGTTTATGCATTGTGATATATGTCATTACAAATGGACAACAAATGGCTGCTGGAAATCTGAAGGAATATGCAACCTGAACAAACATATACAGGCAAGACATTAGCTAGCGATGTGAGCGAGACTAGCTTAACCAGACATTTTGGAGGTCTTAAAATGCTCACAACATCATGAAAATCAGCACACAGGTTGGAATCTGCCGTCAGTAGGATGCCTGAGCGATTTTGCAGCTCATACAGACGACTATATTTATTATTATTATTATTATTATTATTATTATTATTATTATTATTGTATGTTCTTGTGT
The DNA here is from genome assembly GCA_030347435.1 of Clarias fuscus. NCBI lineage: Eukaryota > Metazoa > Chordata > Actinopteri > Siluriformes > Clariidae > Clarias > Clarias fuscus. The sequence continues at coordinate 3,749,492 of CM059207.1, read as the reverse complement.
TTGAAGTAATAACAGACATCTTATGTGCATAGATTTTCTTGCATTGTATTTAGGTGTATTGCTTTCCAATTTCATAAATTGGTGCATTTCAACTGAAGTGCATGAAATAGCACAAAACTGTATGTCTTTGCCTTTCTCAGTCAATTGTGCTACTCTTCCAGATCACCATGTAGACCAGTACGGGAATGACGCTGACAGGCAGAAGGGTGAGGACAAGAACAACCTTTGCTGGGGCATCTGGCAGAGCGTCGTCTTTAGTGCTGCACGAGCTGAAGTACTCTTTGTGGGCTTCCACGAATATCTCCTGCACGACTGCGTTGGGGTAGTAACACTGTAGCTCGCTGGTAATCACCTCCATGCAGTGCGTCAGATCATCGTAATCACTAAAAGGGCACAAGGACACAGATACACATCTCTTATCTGGCAGCAGAAGGAAATGTCTGTCAGTAACTAGAAGGCAAGAAAGTGTAGCTAATTCTTTGTCTGTGTTTATGTAAATGCTCTCAATTCTGAAGAGAACGGCAGCATTTCCTTTCTACACTTTCCCATGAAACACCTACATGTAAACCTGTTATATGCGTACTTGACGGACTAAATGACTAAATGACTGAATGACTGAATGACCTTTTCACCAGTTACATGCCTCATTGACTCACTGACATCTTCTTTTTCTTCTTCTTTTTTTTTTTTTTCGTTTACCTGAGCACCTGCTCCCAGTCGCACCAATTTTCTTCCCCCAGCGTGGACATTTCCTTAGTAAAATTGAACAAGCAATAGTATCCATATTCATAGAGCAATGTTTCATTACACCGATGATAGTGATGTGTTTTCTCCTGATCCTGGAAATTCTCTGGAAAAGACAGGAAGATGAATTAAGGCATAGAGTTTTTATTTATTTATTTATTTATTTTTATTATTTTTTTTAAAAAGAAAAAAAAAAGAATTTCATAATTATAATAGTTTATTAAGGCCCTGCTTTTTTTCTACAGGAACATATTCATACTGTATCTGTAGTGGTACTGTAACAGTAACCCCTATGCTTCATACACATACACACACAGATATGTAAACACACTGTCCTACCTTTATCTTCATAAGCGACATCGCCGTTCTTGCTTCCTGCAAAATAAACTGCGTCAGAACAAAGCATTGTAGAAAACATCACATTTCCTCCTGAAAATTCAGGGAGTTTTGAATTTTTAAAAGGACATTTTAAGAGGACATTTTACAGTCTTATGTGATTTTAATAACATATGAATGCAATTCAATGCTGAACTAAAAAAGCACCAGAATAAAATGCAACAAAGCCATCTGATTAAAACTCAATAGCAGCAAGATCTGTCACAGTCGATGCTCTTAGGCAGGAGTGTTATACTGTATGCATCGAAGCCACATGGCCTTTTGTGTCTTTCATTACATTGCAGATCGTCTTCACAGCGCTGCAGCGCTCTGGCTTGTAAATTCACTCAGACAATACAGGAAGCAGGAAACAGGAAACAGGAAGACATAGCGCGGAGTCGGCCATAGTGGTAGCGAGCGAGAGGGTGTCCCCATGGAGCAGATCTTTATTTATACACAGAAGTCACCCAATCAGGGACGAGACGCACAGATCCAACCGACAAGAAGCTCCGCCAGCGGGTCTTGTGGCGAGTCCCGGTTGTCGTGATGCTGTAAAATGGTCTTCGCAACGAATTGTGTCTGTCTTCTTGATCTGTCATCTCCAGTTTTGTTTTTGTCTACTAAAAGTGCTGGGGTTTTTCCTTATATTAGCTTCAAAGTAAGAAATGTGTTACTGACAAAAATAGCTCGAGAAACATTCCTGCAGATTGATACAGTATGTCTGGATTGACGTAAAGATGGAAGTTGAACAAAATAGACCACTTATATTTATATACTTATATTCACTTATTTTTGTTATTATTATTATTATTATTATTATTATTATTATTATTAAGATATTGTGTTTAAAGTACAAACATTATTGTGTATAAATAACTTACATCCTATGTACATATACTGTATATACTTAAATACAAGTGCACGACACGAGGGGTGTTCAAGTCAAAATGGGACTTTTGATTGTGAAGAATGAGAATGCACTCATCCCAGTGTTTCACTAGTGCTTGGACACCATCAAGTTAAAAAAGTTTTTCTCAGTACGCCGGAGCCATAATCAGACTGCCTGCTTCATATATAAAACGCTGGCCTTCTAGGAACTCCTTTTATGACCTAAACATTTGCAAATGGCTTGGAGTCCAGGACAGTAGAGGAAATGTGGCAGTAACTCCCAGTGGAGTTCCTGCAACATGCAAGTGGTGGTGGTGGCCTGTACAGTTTCCAAAAACAGATGCATCTCTTCCACACGATGGATCAGGTGTTTCACTCACTGAACGTTCATGGGAACGACTGATCTGGACTTTGAGCCAACCATCATTCCTGGACGTACAGCCTTCTTTCAAACTTTTGCACCACTTACATGTTTTACTAAGTTGCTAATAGACTCATCACCGTGCTGTGCTCAAAATCTTCTGTAAATGTAAAAGTCCCAGTTTGACCTGAATGCCCCTATGTACTGTATACAGGAGAATATTAACAAAGAACTTCAGAATTGAGTCGATTTTTAGCCTCATACCTTTAGATATAAGCAGGCCTTCTGTTGTCTGACCTATAAAAATGCATACATGTTATTATTAAAAAACAAGCAAACAAAAAATAAAAACACCCACACACATCTATAACATATAATATACTGTATACTGTACAGTAGAGACAAGAGACTAGTATTGACATACTGAAAATTTGCATTTTTTTTCTTCTAACTCAATTCAAAATCTTTCCTGACAAATTGATACCATAAGCGAAACATGAGTGAAAAGAAGAATCTCAGAAATATTTACAGGAGTTTCAGAATTACTATTCGTTTCAGCCTGCTTTTGCTTTAATGACAACACGCACTCAAGCTAGCACAGACTATACACACACACACACACACACACACAAAAAAAAGTTTCCGCAAGAAAAAGGCTGACAATGTTTTGAACTTCACCACGGTGGTTTCTGAACATGCATTTTAATAAAGAGGATAAAACTCAGTGGTGAAAGGGGGATCTTTAAACATGATTCAGACTGAAATTGAAGTTATGACCTTGAAATATAAGCTATACAAAACAAAGTTATGTCTATAAACTATCTGTTTATTTTGTTTGCCAAAATTTGAAAAATGTTTGAAAACACAAATTTTAATGTGGTTTCAGACGTTCGGACGCCGCTTTATCTAAAATAAATAAATAAGTAAACAAAATACTTAATTATACCGTACCTTTGGTTACACGTATGAGTAATTATTGTGAATGTAGTGAAAGTGAAATGAAAGAGGTTTTTTGTCGAAAATATTAGTCAGTATTTTTTCAAATTTCACAATATAAGTTTTTTTTTCCATTAAGAAATTCTGGTCTGTTTAGATTTCCGAAATATCACATTTGTTCCAAAAACAAACGTAAAAATGTAATTTAAAATCAATGTTTTTGCAGAAAAAGTCTTCTTGTCAGAATCAAAGTTTTCTTGTCAGACTCCAATAAACACTTCTTCAAAACCTAACTCTAAATAATATTAAGCTTATATATACATTTTTAAATATATGTTTACATTTATATATTTTATATATATATATATATATATATATTATTTATGTATAAAAAAAATATATATAAATGTATACATTTACATTTATATTGTATGTTAAACATATTTTCTGTTTAACATACAATAGATACATACAATAATTGACTTTAATAGAAGTAGACTAGAGAAAGAGAGACGGGTTTTGGTGTCTGTTATAAGATATATAGATCTCATACCCGAAATTAAGGCTAGATCCAGCAGGAGCGAGAGTAATCCTGAGACCATGTATAGCATTCTGCTAGCATGGACGTGTCCAGATGGATGTATGGCCATGTGTGGGATTTAACAACTCAAAGCAAGGAGCAATAGCCTTAAGTAGGGAATGAAGAGGAATGTGTGTGTGTGTGTGCGTGTGCGTGTGTGTGTTTAAGTGTTTGGGTGGAGAGGGAAGGAAGCTAGAGAAAACGCCCATGACTTTTCCCTTCTTTGTTGATGGGCAAGTTGGGATTGCGGAGTTCCGCTTGAGCTACTGATGTCTGCAGATTGTGTTTGTATGTGTGCGTGATAGAGAGACACAGAGAGCAAAAGATTACACGACCTAAACTGGAGACTGGCTGTTCTGAGCAAACTTGTCTAAAGGGGGGGGGGGGGGGGGGGGGTGCGGTATATATTTCAGCTCCACAGAAGCCCTGTGCAAGCATCTTCTTTTTTTTTTTTTTTTAAATCAAATAACATGTAAACATGGTTTAACACACTTTCTGTGCCCAAGTGCATGTGTGGCCAAGGCAGGCATGCTTTTTAATGCGTCAGCGGTCGAAACTCTTCAACGGTTTGACACAAATGGCTGCACGTTGCATGTGTTTCCTTCTTCGACTTGGTTCCACTTCCCCTCTTTTATCTTCAAAAGAGACAGGAACGTGGTTGAGTTTTGGAGAAAGAAAAAAAAAAGAAAAAAAAAAAACTAAACTTTGCCCAGACTTCCTTTATATCACTTGATTTGCTAACATGCTCTCTTCCTAAAATGCTCCGTGAATCAAATAACTACTCGTCCAACGGGTTTATGTCAATCTATCAATCTTTTGGAATAAACAAAATAGAAAACAAAAACTTTGCTTCTGTAAAGATGGAATGTACCCAAACTAAAACTTTTAATTCTACCATCATGTTGATGTGTCTCAAAAGATCTGTCCCTGCACAGTGCGGCGGAATGAATGAAACAATGGAGAAACATCAGCCCAACATGAAGTGGAGTTCCTGCTCACACCCTAAAGCTGAATATTTTCCGATTACGGCATACATCAGAGTTTTTTTTTCCCACTGAAACCTGATGCAGCACAAATTGACCAAAAAGGCAAGGCTGGCCACGACAGAAGGGTGGCAGAACAGCCAACGCAACACAACACACCATGTACAGGGCCACGGAGTCTCTACTCCTAAACCCACGAACTCTAACGGATCTCCTGTTGACGTCCTGGTGCCAGACATCACAGTAACACCCCAGAGACACTGTTGGACCACACGCTGAGGCCCCTGTCTGTCTGTCTGTCTGTCTGTCTGTCTATACACAGAGTCAGTATTCATACCGTCAGTATACACACTCCAGGAAGGAGTACGATGTAAATAGTATGATGTAGTTTTCATCATAATATTATCATATATATATATCAATATAGAACAGTTTTCCTTTCCTTAAGTGTTTTTTTGCTGATTCTCTCTCTCTCTCTCTCTCTCTCTCTCTCTCTCTCTGTACATACTGTGTGTTCACCTATGTGTAATAACAGCTCAACTTAGTCCTAAATGCTGCAGCCAGACTCCTTACTATAACTAGAAGATATAACCCCATCAGCTCTGTCTTATTCACACTGCATTGGCTCCCAGTGAAATTTCTCAGTACACTTCTTGGTACACAGTCCCAGTGTTTAAGTTTTGGCTGAAAATTCTAATTCAAATGTTATTTGTCACGTACCCAGTCATACACAATTCGATATGCAGTGAAACGCTTATACGACCGCCCTTTACCTTAAAATCTCGAGTTCTTAAAAAAAAAAAAAAAAAAAAAGAAAACAATTTACAACTAGAACATTTTTTTGGAATAAAAATAAGAATAAGTATAGAAATACTTTAGTTATAGAAAACATAGCTATGTAAAATAGAAAAAACATATATACATATTTATCCAAGTCTTTTGTGAATATATTAGTAGGAGCAGATCTGGGGGACTCATGGACGTAGAGTATTCTGGTGAACTGGTGTGTTTAGATGCTGTCCTCCCCACTCTCATTGATCACTCAGGTTTGTTGACGGTGAGGTGATTGGTTGCTTTACATCTCAGGGAGCCCTCATGTCTGTGTTTCCTTCTGGCTCTCCTTTTAGTTATAGCCCTGCCGGCATTGATGGAATGTTAGAATGTCTGCTTGGACTCATGTGATGTGGGCAGTTTTCTCTGATACCTTAATTAAGGACTGAAATTCCTACATCAGTTTTGCACCTTTCCTATTATACTGTACTTACAGCTTCCTAACCGAGAGGTGGAAAGTAACGAATGACATTTATTTACTCGCGTTACTGTAATTGAGTAGTGTTTGTGTGTACTTCTACTTTTTAAAGTCGTTTTTAAACACTGTCATTTTACTTTTACTTAAGTATGTTTTGTTTGAAGTATTGTAATTCGCTACATTTTAAATCATATGCGCTACTGAGTAAAAAAGAAATGAATGAAAATGACAAAAATATTTTGTTTTGTATAAATCAGGGGTGACCAGTTTGGTGCTTCTTCTTCTCAAACACAGCTGATTTAACTAATCTGTTAAATTACTAGGTTCAGTGGGTGTGTTTAGTTGTTGGTGAATTACAAACTGTGCTGGTCACTGGCCCTCCAGGACTGGATTTGGACACCCCTGGTATAAATGCTTCGTTGCGCTCGCGTGTGTGTACCGTGACCTGTTCGCGCGCCGCTCCAGAATCCACGCCAGGTTTTCTGACTACCTGACCTTCCACACGGCCGCTTCCGCCCTGAGAGTGACGTCATCAACCGGCGCGACCATATATAAACCGGAGGGAGACGCGGGAAAGAGGAGAGAGATTGTGATTCTGGCGTTTTGATATTTGGTTTTTGCCTCCCAGTGACTTTGATTATTGCTTTGGTTGCTCTTTGTATATATTTGTAGATAATTTCACTGTATGTTTGTGCACTCAGCAGTAGTAGGGGGCGTGGCTGCAATTTATTTTAGGAAGAGGGAATTTATTCACTGTTTTTGGTTTAGGGAGTCAGGGAAGGGACCTGGATTTTTGTTTGTGGGTTTTTTTTTTTTTTTTTTGCAGGTAATCTAGCTACTAAATATAAATACCATTTAGTTGATTATTTTGGTCTGGGTCCACCCTGAATCTGATCCTCCTCCTGTTGTGTGTGTGTGTGTGTGTGTGTGTGTGTGTGTGTTTTTGTAAAGCAATACAAACCTCATTATTTCATCAGTTCTTTCTCCCATATACCACCATTTCCGTACAGTTTATAATAGAACCCTGAACCATTCTCTTGCTGGACGGCCGACACTAGACTGGGACGTAACGCCATATTTAAGTGACCACTTTGATTTTCAAGCACAAGAAAGACAACAGCTTTATTATGCAAAGGTGTTCCTTCAGTTAAGAACAACTGGTTTGAGATTTATATCTGCTCATCTTTTTTGAACTCTGCTAGAATGCCTCACGCCGCTGTAAAAAAAAAAAAAAAAAAAAAAGTTACTCGGTAGCGTTTACTCTGAGTACATTTTTTTTATGAGCTACTTTTTTACTTTTAGTTGAGTAGATTTTTATAATGGTAACTTTACTTGTACTTCAGTAAAATTTCACTGAAGTAACAGTACTTTTACTTGAGGACAAAATTTGAGTACTCTTTCCACCTCTGGTCCTAACACACAGTATGACTGCAATTCAATCCCTGTTGAGTCTGGATCCTCTTAGGTTTTCTTCCTACTGCCATCTCAGGGAGTTTTTCCTTGCCAGCTTCAGCTTGCTCCTCAGGGACAATCTGATAATTATAATTTCGACTTATTACCTCACAATTTTTGAAGTAATTTCTATCATTTTGTGGATTCTGTAAAGCTGCTTTGTGACAATGACCAGTGTTAAAAGTGCCACATGAATAAAATAGTTTTGGGCAATATATAAACAATATCTATTTTTTAAAATCAATTCTTTTTTGGGGTATTTTTTTAAACCCTACCCAAAAATATAATGTATTATATTGTAATGTATTATAGCCAAATGCACAAATTTAGTGTTTGTGGTATCATGTCACAAAAGCATTCTGTCAATAGCAAAATCAACTGCATTAACGTACAGTATTAACGCGCCAACATTCCGATGCAATGCTACAACCTAGTGGTCATAAATATAAAGAATATCACTTGAGACTTTACGCCGGACTTTGTGAAATGTAGTCTAGCTCTCGAGTTCCTAAGAATGTGATAAGTGCTAAGAATGTGATAAGAGTGATAATCTTAAAAATTTACCAAAACCACCTTATAACTTACAACCCATTATCTTATAACCAACAGTCTTACCAACCATGTTTACATTTCCTGAACCACTTTTTGCTGATGATGACTAAGATTGACTTATTTGAAAAATTTAGCTGACTAGACACTAGCAAGCTTGCTTTCCTTCAGAAGTGGCAAAATGGAGGCTGCGCTGTTGAATCCAGAAGCCCACCTCTCCCGGAAGACCTGGGAGCCTCCAAAATATTCCTAGTGGATAATCGATACACACCCATAATCAAAGACCTCATCAACTACAAAAGGTGGTAGGTTCACTTAGTACAAGATGAATTGTTATATGTCTGCCGTATTTCTACCACTTTTTCCCCCTAGAATGAGCAAGCAAGGGAGCCACTATTAATAATCAATACAGATCTTCCAGGAGAGGTGGGACGTCTTAAATTCAAATTGTGGTTTGAGGGAGTTCATTGGGAGATTTAGATTGGGGGTCTGGTGCAGTCAGAAAGATTGCAGGATTAAAACAATAAATAAGATTCAGGACTTATGAGACAATAATTTGGCTTACAAGAAGCTGATTAGCTGACAAGAACTCACTCACTCACTGTCTATACCACTTTATCCTGTGTACAGGGTTGCGGAGACTTAGGGCATGAGGCGGGGTACACCCTGGACAGGGTGCCAGTTTGATATATTATTTAAATAATATATTTAGTTTAAAAGCCATGCCATTATTTAAGTTTCATTATTTAAGCCAATTTCTTTGAGAATTCTGTTGAATCATTCAAATTTTTTGCTGTTTAGGCAAAACCCCGGGATATTACAAGATAATATTTATGTCTATATCTCAGTTAGACAAAGATCATATTGAACAAGACTCCATGTTTGTGTGTGTGTGTGTGTGTGGTATGCAGTTGCATACAAGGAGGTGAGTGGGTGTGCGGCCTACTCACCACAATATGATCAAAACATAATCTAGGGCGTGGGAGAGTGGCATGGCGGCGTGGAGGATGTGCGCAGAGTGTAGTGAATTGTTATCGTCGACCTGGTGTTCGGTTACTGTGCAAAAAGAAGAAGAAAAAAAAACATGTCTGAGAACGACAGGCAAATTAACCTCATCTACCGCAATTACTTACGAACAAATTCTCACACACTCCACAGCAAGTGGAAGTCAGATTCCTAACCACAAAAAAACATAGAAAATGAAACATCTGATTCAATTGATTGTGAGGGTATATACTCTTCCATATTGTATTATATGTGGGAATAATGAGATAAAGAGCATATGAGGAGAATGCAATGATAGGGTGCACTGCACCGAGCTGCGTCCCGCAACGCAACAGATGCATGATGGTATGTAACTCAATGAGTGTAGGATGTAAGATATTGCTGCACAAGCAATTGCACACAAAACCTAAATCAATCAATATGAGCCTGTGCAATTATCGAATCGCAAAAAGGTGCGATTTATTAATGATTTATTCATTTATTAATGTACAATGATCAGGCATAACATTATGACCACCTGACTAATATTGAGTAGGTCTCCCCACTTTGCCACCAAAACAATAATAACATGTGTTCTGACACCAGCTCTTCTATTAGATCAGACTACAATGTGCATCAGTGAGTCCTGGCCACCCCTGACCATGTCGCCAGCTTTCCTTCCTTTGATCACTTTAGGGATGTCCTGTGATGTCACAATTTGTCCCTTCTCACAATAGCCTCATTTTCTATTGGTCAATACAATGGTGACTGGAAGTGGCAGCAACAGACCTTTTTTTCCTGCAGGCCTTATTTCTCATGAACCATAAGGATTTGTGTGACTTTGGCACGGGTCAAATTGTTCTGGCTAGAGGACTGGATCAGAGCAACGCCAGACCTGCAGCTCTTGTGGGATGTTCCTGGTCTACAGTTTTCAAGACATAACAAAAGTGATCCAAGGAAAGGAAAACCAGTGACCTGGCGACGGTGTGAATGCTGGCCCGTGTAGTCTGATCCAATAGAACTGCTACTGTAAATCAAATTGATGAAAAGGTTAATGCTGGTTGTGACAGTATGGAGCCAATATTAGGCAGGCTGTCATAATGTCATGGCTGATTGATATATGTTCAGTAATTTAGGTGGGGCTTTACTTGAAGTGTATTGAAAAAAAGCTATGGATATACTGACTCAAACTGTCCAATCAAAAGCCTTATTCATGAGTTCATTGTTTCTTTTAAACTAGTAGGGTGTGTGTGGTTTTGGTGACCAGGAAGGGCAAATTTAGTGTTTTTTTCTTTTTTCAATATTAATATACAGCTATGGAAAAAAAAATAAGAGAGCACTGCAATTTACTCCAGAAAACATCTGGAATGCCATCAAAAGGAAGATCAGGCAAAGCTGAGCTGTTTGCTTTTTTGCAAAACGAGTGGTATAAAGTTACCCAAAAGCGATGTGAAAAAATGATGAAGAGCCAAAACACACGAAAGCTGTAACTGTAAATCGGGGTTATTCCCCCGTTAACATTATTCTTAATGTTATTTAGTCGAAGCATTAAGACCAATTTGTATTAACACAAAGAACACTTTCTTTTGATTGTGTGAAGCTGCTTTCTGACAATGACATTTATTAAAAGCGCTATACAAATAAAATTGAATTGAATTGAAATTGTTTAAAAATTATTTGTGTTTTGTTTAAATTTTTGGGTCATTTCGATGTGTTGTGATGATGTAATTTCCTTTCAATATACACTCTAAATGACAATAGTTATATTTTGAATTTTGGAGAAATTTTGTCAGCAGTTCACAAAACATGTTCATCTCACCAAGAAAAAAACTGTATATAATTCACATTAAGCACTTGCAGGCATCATGCAGAATAAGAAAAGAGACAATAAAATCACTCCCCACAATATGACCGAAACATAATCTAGGGCGTGGGAGAGTGGCATGGCAGCGTGGAGGATGTGCGCAGAGTGTAGTGAATTGTTTTTGTCGACCTGGTGTTCGGTTACTGTGCAAAAAGGAGAAGAAGAAAAGAAAAGAAAAAAAACACATGTCTGGGAACGAATAAGAGCATATACTAAAGAGCATACTGCACCGTGCTGCGTCCCACAACTGAACAGATGCATGATGGCATGAAACTCACATGTGATTATGTAAGGGACAGAAAAATGAGCGTAGGATGTAAGATATTGCTGCACATGCAATTGCACACAAAACCTAAATCAATCAATATGAGATGCAATTTATTCACGATAATGTACACTGATCAGGCATGACATTACGACCACCTGACGAATATTAAGTAGGTCTCCCCGCTTTGCCGCCAAAACAATGACACCATGTGTTCATTAACCTTTTCCTCAGTTTGATCTACACCAGCTCTTCTATTAGATCAGACTACACAGACCAGCCTTCACTCCCCAGTGTGCATCAGTGAGCCCTGGCCGCCCCTGACCCTGTCGCTAGAGTTTTTTTTTTTTTTTTTTCAATATTAATATGCAGCTCTGGAAAAAAAAAAAAGAGAGTTTGGAACGTCATCAAAAGGAAGATGGAGGGTCCATCAGACAAACCATCAGGCAAAGCTGAGCTGTTTGCTTTATTGCAAAAAGGTACCCAACAGCAATGTGAAAAACTGATGAAGAGCCAAAACACATGAAAGCTGTAACTGTAAATCGCGGTCATTCCCCCCGCATACTGATTTCTTAATGTTATTTAGTCGAAGCATTGAGACAAATTTGTATGAACACGTTCTTTTGATTGTGTAAAGATTGTGCAAATGATTAGTATTTTGTTTGATTTGAGTTATTAAAGCTCTGCAAATACTGCACGATCTTGGGTCATTTCCTTTAAATATACACTCTAAACAACAATAGTTCTATTTTGAATTTTGGAGAAATATTGTCAACAGTTCACAAAGAAGTGATACAAAACTGTTCATCTCACCAAGAAAGAAACACAAACTGATGCCTTTGCAGTTCTTTGTTTCAGAACTGTGTAGAATTCACATAAAGCACTGGCAGGCATCATGCAGAATGAGAAAGGAGACGATGAAATCACAGATGCTGGCACATATTGATTAGCGAAGGTCATGCTGGCCATGTGGTTAAAGAGGGACTTCAGGAACTAATAAAGCCAGGAGACCTCGTGTAGTTGTAGGAGGGCAAAACAATGAAGCGTCCTGCATTTGACAAATTAATAACATGAAACCAAATGAATTGGGAGACCCACATCTGGTGAAGAAGAAGAAGTAATTTGTACGCTACTAACCTCAAGGCAACCTCTTCAGCATACGCCCTGCAGAGACTGGGCAGTGCCCCAAAACCACAGTACTGAAAAATCACCTGCTCGCACACCATGGGGAAACCGGTACAACCTCATCATGACCTCAGAATTAAGACAACTCCTAAGTTATAAATGTTTAAATGTCTACTTTGCAATCGTTCTACTGAGGTGGATGTATTTCTCAACGGAAAATCTAAAGCTTTTGTCTGAATGTTGGTCAGCTGGGAAAATCTATATATGTGTACACTACATCTGAGGGTGAAACATTACGTTCAGTCAGGGTCAATATTCTTTAGCATTCTGATAAAAACACACACACACACACACAAATATAAACAAACAAGAAATGAAACCTGGTTAGACAACTATAGAAAAGTCCACATCATAAGAGAAGCACAAAACGCTTAACATATGGCACGCGGTTGTAGAAAAATAATCAACTTCCTTTCATGGTGCGTATATTTAAATATGAATTTTGGGGTTAATTTTGCAGAACGTCAACTTGACAAATTCCAGTCTATTATTGAGAAACCGCAGCATTCTCTGTTTTAGAGACGCCTTTCATTAATAATCTCAAATAGATTTCTTCTCACAGAACACCTTGCTTTTGTCGAATAACAGCACAGCTTCATTAAAATTTTTGTTGTTTTTTTTTTTACATTAGATGGTGCTTTTGTGACTTACCATAGAAAGGATGATATATTCGAATATTAGACTGCATTCGAAAAAATGAATCAGTTGCAGCATTAAAAAATAAATAAATAAATAAATAAATAAATAAATAAATGAATCAGTCTAATTAGAAATGAGGACCTACAGTAGCAGCACTGTGGTGTAGTTTGCAAATCATTGCCACCCATAACAATAATCTTTGTGAATGCATTTCCCCCCACCAAAACTACATTGCATGAAAAACATGCAAAACCGTCACCTCTAAGATGCTGCGTGTCGCAGGTGACTAAGACACGTAACCCTCCGGAGTTTTCCTACTGCAAGCGCCAACCATCAAGGTTACCGCTGTTTCACACATGGTGAAACTGCAGCACTTTGCTTCGTTGTGTTTTCAGTTGCGTTTTCTGGCTTGTAATTTCTCTGGGATAGAGTTTCCGCCTAGAGTAAACATCTGAAATTTCTACTAACAACGTAAGCATGACGTTAATGACATTGCTCTACGATGACTGTTGCAAAAACAGCATGCGAAAAAAAGGGTCTGAGTTTAATCAAAATCATGCAAGCTGTATATCTTCTTAATATGTTTTTTTAAATGTCTATATGTATAAATAAACTACTTAAACTTAACTACGCACACGATCACTTTGTTACGGAATGACCGTACATTTGCATGTTCTTGCAATTATTCATGCAAAAGCCGTGCACTGTATAAAATCGTATCACGTCTTCTTAAAAGCTTCAGTTAAAATTAAACAATGAGGGGAAAAAAAAGCATAAAAAAAAAAAAAACGATCCCAGTATCAATGTAACTGTTGACCGATAACCGATCTTGGCATTGGTGCTCTTGTTGTTGTTGTTGCTTTCAGACACGGTGGTTTCAGTATTTCGAAAACCGCTGACCTCCTGATATTTTCATGCCAACCAATTCTTGAGTATTCACACAAAACTGTGTGAAAAACAAGAAAACATCAGCATGTTCGACGGTGGAAACCCCCAGCGGTGCTGACATGCGATAACGGAGAAAAACGGCCAGATTGGCTCTAGGTGGCACAAAGGTTACGGTAACTCGTCTCACGTTTTACTGCGCTTTATCATTGTGGTGAGCAGAAAAAACATGCCAGCAGCAGAAACACACGGCCGACGACAGCCGAGGATACTCGAGAGCAGGTTCCTGATGCTGGGGATGAAGATGGGAGAAACAGAGCACAGTATCTAATTCTTGATTGCGATTTTAACCGAACGGGTGAACACAAAACCTTCTGACTCCCTAGCGGTTTAAGGCTTGTCGACATGGCATTTAATGCCTTTAAAGCCTTTAGCAAGTATAACATGAAATTCTACTTGTTGAAATTTTTTTGAAAGTTTCGAAAATGTTCGATCTTTTACATTCAAACGCGCAGGTTATACCTGCGAAAAACACTAAACACACTAAACATGAGCACTGGCGTAATTACTAGTACTTCTTAGCTTGAATATTTTTTTGCCATGACAAAACGTCCTCGTGTGGTTTGTTCCTCTTATAGTGCCGACAGCACAAAACGCCCTGTCTTTCTACATGCTGTGTAAAGTTTGTGAAACAAGTTATTTCCCTTTATTTGTGGGACAAAAAGTGAACCGTGTTAATACCACTATTAAGTGTCTTTGGTGTCCTCACCACAATCATTTCATTATCATGAAAATATCGCAAAACTAGGAAATTTTTATACTATAAATTCTTATAAATGACCAAACCTTCAGACACATATATAAGTACAATTACACATCTCTCTTGAAATGAATTTCCCTCATTTTACACCATTTTCACATATATGATTGTATGTACTCTATGTGATTTTGTCATGTCCCACATATTGCTCTATTAACTTTGGTGACTGAAATAAGTACATAATAAAATACTTATATTAAGTGCTTAAAATATTTTACATACTGTATGCTTTTATAGTCCTCAGCAATCTCTTAAATAAAACAAAAATTAAAACGTGTGCTTGAAATAATTGATGTTCAACCTGGATGATCTTAATAAATGATGTAAAAAATAATAAAAAACCTTTCAGAAATTCAAGTGATGAAGGTCTAACCGTTTGCTCAAGAAATAATAACTTTAGCACGAAATGTCCACGCTGTCATCAATCCTTCCATGGAAGGTGAACATGATTTTGCCACATTTTCAACTGATTTTATTGCCAACAGAATTTTCCCATTAAGTAAAATCTATGGTTGTGAAGGAGATAATATACGTTTCTGATACTTTGAATTTGATTTCGCTGACACGGTGGACGGATTTAGCGATTTGTGCATACATTGTCCGGCATGCAGTTTATTTATAAAAAAAAAGTTCTGGAGCTTGAATTTCTAACAGTCTAAGGCTGATGTAATAAAGTTCAAATTGAAAATCAGTCTCAAAGGCACTTTATAGTGATATTGACCCAATTCTCTCTCTCTCTCTCTCTCTCTCTCTCTCTCTCTCTCTCTCTCAGCTAATAAAAAGACAAAGTCATTTTTGTGTAATACCTAGAATGTGGAAAGGACAAGAACCTCCGTCTTGAAGACTTCATCAGAAAACTTGTACAGCTTCACATCTGACACTGGAGACTCCTTCCATAAATGTGGAACTGCCTTCTCAACATCTCCTTACAAAAACAGGGGGGAAAAAAATTGATGTTCATGTGCCAAGTCCATGATTATAG
This sequence comes from Clarias fuscus, assembly GCA_030347435.1. NCBI lineage: Eukaryota > Metazoa > Chordata > Actinopteri > Siluriformes > Clariidae > Clarias > Clarias fuscus. The sequence continues at coordinate 3,733,751 of CM059207.1, read as the reverse complement.
AGGAACATTGTGAGGAACATTGAGTCCAGAATTGAATCAGCATCCGATTTTAGAGCATTCTATCTTACTCATTTCGGGTTTTTTTTCTTCTTCTTCTAAACTTGTGTTCTGTTCTTTGTCATCTGCTGGAGCATTTTGAAAATGTCCACACGCACACACACTTTTCACTGTCATTCATCGACCACGGGATTTTCACTACTTAATCAACAAAGCGGAAGATTTTGTCCGTCTCTTTTATTTGAGATATGAATTTATACCATATTTGCAAAGTATCATGACCTTAAGATCATCATGACTCCTCGATGCCACCTCAAAAAAAAAAAAAAAAAAAAAAAAAAACACCCCGTGAAAGCTGTTTCACACTGTGTATTTCCGTGCCCTCGGGTGTGTTTGATGCCACAGGGTTTTTTTTTTTTTTTTCTTCTCACACAAATTCACAAGCTTATGTGAAAGCCAGCTGTCTAATATAAACCAAGGCTTAGAGTGAGTGAAGCAAAATCTGCACAAACACACCCCATAAGGACCACACACCTACACCTACACACACACACACACACTCATTCTCTCTCTCCCACTTTTACAGCACTGTCCATTCCTGCATACAGAGGTAAGCCAAACCAACCTGCATAGTAAAGACAATGTGTTACAACATGCAAAGATCATTGTGACTTGATTTACGTCTGGGCAACATGACGTGATTTAACATGTATTTCAGGCTTTGAATCATATCGGGATGCATGCAGATTTCTTCTTGGGAACTGTAGATCTTTGATTTGTTCTCTTCGCTTCTCACTTTATTTAGATACTAGCCAATTTAGGAACACTGTTCCTTTCACAAGTCAATGCTACTGTTGTACTGAAGGTAAAATATAAATGAAATTTAAATGAAAAATGATTCTAGCCTTGATATGACTTGATATGTGCCATTAGATTCAAGTTTGCATTGTTAGATTCAAACAAAGAATTTTATAATGAACATTTTTCCATGTTCATGTATTCTCAAGTGCTGTATTTCTTCAAAAACACAGCAATTTGCTGATACTTTTTGTAATTTCTTTAAGGGCAATGTAAGAATACCATATTAGGCTTTTTATGCATGAATGACTGGGATGGAAGTGAAGAGTAGCGCTCGTTATCACTTAATAAAAAAAATGTAAATATACTTCACACCTGGAGAACCTAAGATACGGGTCAATTAATTAAGGTAAAATGCTTTAAAAGACAACTGCAACACGTATTCTGGCAATCAGTTTATTTTTATTGTGCTTGGTTTAGAAAGGCAGATTAAGTAAGGAAAAAAGTATGAGAGTCAGTGAACTAGTATGGAGTAACCAAGTTAGTAAGTAAGAGGTGATTTAGTAAATATACTCTTTTTAAATGAAAAAAAAAAATGACTTGACTTATTTCACATTTGGAGAAGTAGCCCTATTAAACTTTCATGTTTTTTTTTTTTTTTTTTTTTTTTCATTTTGCTTGGATTACTGTGAAGTGTCAAACTGTCATACTGACAATACTTAACACTCGTTGTATTATAATGACACTTGTGTGAGCCAGCCTGGTTATGCCAAAAATGATATAATGCACAACTACAGTTAAAAAAAATTTGTACTTTGGCATTTTAAAAAGACGTTTTAAAAAATTGTCCAGTTTAAAAACACCGCTAATGGATATATGCTATATTACAGGCTGTAAAACAGGGAAGTGAAAACAGCAAAATCCTTAAAAGAACCAAGAGCATGTACTAAAATGTGTTACGTATAAATGCACACTTTCTAATCACTTTTATGGCATTTAATAACCTCATTTGAAAATTTCTTCTTAAAGAATCTTGGAGAATTTATTATATATTATTATTATTATTATTATTTAATTCTTGCCTTTTCATTTATATTTCTAAGCAAATCCGGAAGTTAGCCAGCCTGAAGTTAGAGAGATCGTGTAACAGGATCGCAAAGATCTAAATTAAGCCTTGGCTAGATTATTAATTTATACTACAAATAATTTTTTTTTTTATATTTTAAACCGTGTTAATAGTTCAACACAGTTAGGTGTGTATATCAATTTTATATAAGCTAATAATATATTCTGTTACTGTTGAGATCTAGACTGTTTGATATAGTTTAAAATAAAGAAACTGTGCAACTGTGCAACTTTGAATTTCTGTAAATTCACAGATCATCTACAGCTCCCTGAATCACCCCATATCTCTTGCTTTTCATCAAATTAAGAGCATTTTTACGGTACCTCTCGAGTGTGCTGGCCTTCCGGCTGGGACGGGCGCGTACAGCGCTACATAGCTACCGAAGCCTATAGTCCTTTTCAGTGCGTATTTTGATCCTGATCAGATCATCTCTGCTGTTTATTTCTGATCAAATGAAGCAGTTTCTGACACTTCAGTCCTCTCTTAAGGAGGCTCTGTCACGCAATATGACTGAAAGCGTGAAAGATTAATCATCTAGAGAGATGTTCGCACATCAGCGGCCGCACGCGATGTGTTGCCTTATGAGTCCAATTTCCTAGCCCACACTCTCAGTTCAGTTAGGCTTTCGTGCAAGCGCAAAAGCCACGAGAAACACCTGAAAAGCACAGCGACTGACTGTTTTGACGGTTACCATGAAAATCTTTACATTTTCCCGTTAAAGTTTATGTATTAAACTGCCGTAGAAAGAGCCAAAACAGTGAAATCTGACTGTTTTTGAACGGTCACACACCTGTGTGTGTGTGTAACATAAAAAAAAAAAAAGTATAAACCGCAGACGTGTGGTTGAGGAACACTTTTGGTTAAGGCTTATGGTTGATGGACAGTTTAAAAATAAATGGTGGTATAAATTTGTTTTGAAAAAGTTGGCATATTGAACTCACACTCAGAGACCTGGGAAGTTCCACGTAATATCATTTTAGCATTTTTAATTAAACTTGATGAATGATAAAGATGTTAAAACATGTAGCATACGGTACGCATCTTTAGACAAGTGGAATCTTCTGTCATTTTTGATTCTCAAGAAATCTGAACAGATCACATCAAATAAAAACTGACATGCACGGTCCTAATTTGTTGTTGCACTACATGGCTGAACGGCTGAAATTGTTGTACAAAGTGCAGTTACAAACAAAGGGCCATGAATGTAGCACCCCAGGCATTTCTGGCGGAACGAGCACATTCACACATCATTATTCAAAATTCTAATGAAAAGGTTTTGCATAGGGGGTGGGGGGGATTATAATAATAGCAAAGAAGGTCAAATTCTGGAATGGCATGTTTAACAAGCACACGTGGGAGTGTCGGTTAGCTGCCCACAAATATAGTTGGGGTACTTTTCTTCCTGGTTTTCTCCAGTTCCCTCCCATCTGTAGGACACGCCCCCATCAAGGCTATTACTGTACTACCAGTCAGGGAGGGCAGAAGACTATCACGCGTTTCCTGCGTGTGTTAGAGCGCTAGAGTGCCTCCTGGTCCTCCCCTCGGAGAGAGCTCGGCCAATCAGACCGCTCGGTGAGAGGTTACAGCATCACCGGGATTTGAACTTGCGGTCACCGATGCGATGAGCAGGGCGAGCATTTACCGCTGCGCCTCTCAGGGGCTCGTACGGTGTACACTGATATGCTGACTTGTTTAGCTGCGCTGTTGTCCAGCCCCAGTGGTCTGCCTTATAAAATCCAGAAGATAGTAGATATCTATCTTTCCTAGCAGACTTCCTTTTTGTTTTCATCTGATCATTTCTTGCCTGCTTCGCAGCACCACAAGCCAAACCTCAGCTCTTGTTCTTGTTCACAGACTCACCCGGGTAAATCCCTGTCCACTTCAGACAATCTGTCTGTAAGATGTGATAAATTTCTGCCTATGGTACAGCAGCATGGCCTTGTTAAACTGGTTCATGAAACTGCGAGGACCTTTGACACAGACATGACTCTTTACCACAGACATCACTATCTGGTCTTCCTTTTGGAGAACTTTCTTCTCAGCTCTTGTTTTTAGAAATAAACTTTCTGTCAAGTGTCTGGTTTAGTCATAACTAAAACATAGTTGATTCAGTAATTCCCAGCTGGAAAAAAAGGCCCCATCCCAAGGTTTGTCCCACTATAAAGCACAGAGCCTTTAGTTTAATAATCATCTTTTTTTTTTTTTTTTTTTTGGTTAAACTGCACAGAGCTTGCTTTTCAACAAAATACATACACTTTTTTTTTTTTGCTTAACTTGCTGAATTTGCTCCTATTTATGAGCAAAGATTGGTTTGCCAAGCTTCAGGTTCCTAATCTTATGGCAGCCATGTACGTCAACACACTCAGGAAAAGTTTTTTTTTTTTTTGGTTAAACTGCACAGAGCTTGCTTTTCAACAAAATACATACACTTTTTTTTTTTTTTTTTTTTTTTTGCTTAACTTGCTGAATTTGCTCCTATTTATGAGCAAAGATTGGTTTGCCAAGCTTCAGGTTCCTAATCTTATGGCAGCCATGTACGTCAACACACTCAGGAAAAGTCTCAGTCTTGTTTTACAAGACAATAGGATCAGAACCCAGCCAACAACATTGTTTCATTAATTCTCAGCTCAATTAAGAGTAAACTCACCCTTACCTCAGGTACCCCCCATTTGTTCAGTCAAATGATACGTTTACTTTTACATTGGATGATTATCTGACACCTTCATCCTACGCTACATTTAACTACTTAACATAGCTTACAACTAAGGAGTTGGAAGTTAAGGGCCTTGATTAACTTAATGACATCGAATATATCAATATCAATCCCTCAGAGTCGATCTAATCATTTTGATTCATAGACGTTCACATTTCATACAAACTTCCATAATTTCCTTTGAACGTGTGAAGCTGCTTTGCGACAGTGACAATTGTTAAAAGTGCTATACAAATAAAATTCAATTCAATTGAACTTTGCTTGTAGCCATAGGATGTTTTGCACCCTAGATGCTAGACTTTACTAAACCTATATGATCCATCCATTGTCACCTTTTGTCCATATTCTTGATGTCTTTTTACACCTTGATCTGTCACCAGGGACTCTCCTTCTAGGTCATATCCCTTTCTCAAACCAAGCCTGCCCACTATGATCCTAAACATTACGTTTCATTGTCAATCTACGTAATTAATCGAGGTGGTTATCATTGCTTGGGCTGTGTAAAATGGCCATCTGGACAACATGTTGTATACACACAAGATTATATGACCATTTTCCCCCATCTAAACTGGATTATCCAATTTCCTCTCCAATTAGCACAGACCAATTCATCATTTGGGTCTATTACCCTACAATCAACATGTTTCTTCTGACAATTTCACCAACTGGTATTAAACTGATCATTTCTCTTAACTCAGCATTTGTCTTTTCTGTTCATTCCCTTTTTACAATCCATATTGGAAAAACTTCTAAAAATGTCTTCCATGCACAATTTATTCCCGGCCCAAATGCTAGAACAACGCTTCCGTTTATAATAAACATGCCCTACGAATAACAAAACTTTTCAATTTTCTCAAGCACAACTTCAAAGCCTATATGTCATCTTCTACTTCCTTGCCTTCTCTTTCAGTTCTTCTTCACTCTCTAATAACAGCACAGTATCATCATCATACAGGAGCTCAGATCATAGCTCTTCTCATAGTGCCGCTTTAGTTACTACTTCCAAACACAGTACAGTAGTAGGCTCAAAACCCATGCCTTGTGTAATCCAGCCTTCCCTTTGGCTTCATGTATCTCACACAGTTGCCCAACCAGGTACTGTAGAGTCAAACCTTTAACTGTTCCCTAAATCAAAGCTCCAGGACATGTTCTACTCCACTCATCGTCTGGAGTTCCACGCCTCCTTCAGCGTCAGAATTGAAATGGTGCCACCGCCTTCTACCAGGATGACCTACTGTAACTTTGCCTAAAGACCTGCAGCTCTACTCAGACTCCTGCTGGGTTTTTATTTCTACATCACGTACTGGTGAAATCATTGTGGGAGCGGCTCCATTACTGGTGCAATCCTTGTAGAAATGACAGTCTGAGGAGAAGTACTTACCATTCTAGCTTTATTTATTTCTATATTTCTATATTTATTTATTTATTTATTTTTAAATGTAAATTTAAACCAGTAGAATTATGGGAATCAAGCTGGATAAATAATGTGCGAAGGGGATTTGTTTCTTAAACATACAGTATAAGGCAGTTTCTTTCAGCAAGAGTGATTTGACTTGTGGACTCTTTTGTTTGAATAATTAAAATGTATCAAGCCATGATAAATCTACCTTGTCATTTAAATACTCATTCAATTCCCCCCTCTCACTTTTCTCTCTCTCTCTCTCTCTCTCTCTCTCTCTCTCTCTCTCTCTCTCTCTGTTGTAGAGCAATGGATGAAAACAGCACCTTCCTATTTGGAAACAGCACATACGATAATTATTTTTATGATAACTGCACAGGTGACTACGAGCTTGACAAAATCTGCTAATGACACCTTTTGGCCAACAGAGGGCAGAATTTAATCAACCAATTGTCCCTCAACCAGCAATTGTTTCTATACTATTTGTTTATCTTCATTCAGTATTCGGTTAAAGCACTTGACATTAATTTACTTGTAATTTAGTTTGTTTTGCCCTGCCTATATTAAGCACTGTAAAGTTAGTTGTATTATGCAGTCATGGCCGAAGGTTTTGGAAATGACACAAATATTCATTTTCACGAATTCTGCTGCTTCAGTGTTTTAGGATATGTGTACTGAAGTATAATTACAAGAATTTCACAAAGTCAAAGGCTTTTAGTGACAATTACATGACATTTAGGCACAAAGTCAGTATTTACAGTGTTTATCCTTCTTTTTCAAGACCTCTGCAATTCGCCCCGTGCATTCAGTCAATCAACTTCTTGTCCACACCCTGACTGATGGCGCAGCCCGTTCTTGCGTAATCAGTGCTTGGAGTTTGTCAGAATTTGCATGTTTTTGTTTGTCCAAAAAACAAAAAAACAAACAAACAAACAAACAAAAAAAACCCCACTGGAGATACAGACTTTGAGAATATTAATATTTGTGTCATTCTCAAAACTTTTGGCCATGGCTGTTTATCAGAAGAGTAAAAGTTGATTTGAACAGTTGATTTGAATGACAGATTATTATTTTGGTAATCAAACTCTTACTCTTACCAAAATCAAACTCTGTTTATCACTGTAATATAGGTAACTACTGCAACACTCCAATTGAGATCTGTGACCCAGATAACAAGCCGGAGTTGACCATCATGGCTGTCCAAGTGGCGGTCTTCCTCATCGCCTTCATCCTTGGTGTGATTGGGAATAGTTTGGTGATCGCCACATTCACCAAGTATCGACGTCTCCGTCTGCGCTGCATGACCGATGTCTTCCTCTTCTACCTTGCTGTTTCTGACCTGCTGCTGCTGCTGACTCTGCCACTGCAGACCAGCGAAATCATCATCGAGACCTGGGTCTTTGGGAACGTGATGTGCAAGTTTAACTATGGCCTCTGTGCTATTAACACTTATGGTGGCTTGTTGTTGCTAGCCTGCATCAGTGTAGATCGCTACATGCTTGTGGTACGAGCCAGGACTGCTCAGGCGCTACGTCCGAGTATGCTATGCTACAGTAAGTTGTCAGCGATTGCCGTGGCGTTCACCTCCATCGTCCTCAGCCTGCCAGAGCTCCTGTCCACTTCTGTGAATCAAAGTACAACAAGGTGCGAGTACGTAGGGAATGAAGGTGACAACGGAAGGGTGAAGATGTGGGCACGTGTGGCAAAGGTAACAGGTTTCTGCGTGCCGTGCATCGCCATGCTGGTGTGTTACAGCACCATCGGTCACGTCCTGATGCAGGGCAAAGGGAAATGCTTCCGTAGACAGAAGACACTGCGGCTCATAGTAGCACTGATAGTGCTCTTCCTGCTCTTCCAGATGCCGTACGCCATTGTGCTCTCTATCAGATTGTTCATGTCTGAATATTCATGTGAACTGTGGGCCGACATTCACCTGGCTGAGCATGTCACACGCAGTCTTGCTTACGTCCGCTGCTGCCTCAACCCCCTGCTCTACGCCCTTGTGGGGGTAAGATTCCGCAATGACGTGACGAAGTTGCTGCATGATTGTGGCTGCATCTCGTCTTGTCTGCCATATTTGACACCCAACCTGGACTATGGAAGCTCGATGACTGCCTCATCACCTGCTCCTACTACATCCGTCATGCCCTTTCCAGATGTTAATTCACCTAAAATCGTACCCGACACTGCCAAGATCGAAAATCCTGTAGGTATCCCACAGCCTGAAATCAAAGCGTCAAATTCACGTTACGTAGTTTTCATTTTTCCTGACTCACAGACGCATGAGGACACATAAAGCTTTTCAACCTGCCAGTGAAAAATTTTTGGCTATACACAACTTTTTACACAATATATGTAAACATTCAAAGATGCTCTCATAGGAAATGCCGTAATCAACAACAGGGTGTCATTACTGTTACCAACCTATTTTCCTACTTTATCACTGCATGTCTGGAGGTGTTTTATACAACAGCAATGTGCTAAAACAAGTCATATTTTATAGAGTCCAAATCATGTTACAAAAGCTTTAAATTATCCTTCTTGCATTAGCTTGCATCTTACCAAGAAACTGAAAAGCCTTCTATCTTTCAATCACCCAGACGTTCCCATGGTGGAAAACTCTGATAAGTCATGTACTGACACTGGAGCCCATTAATGTTAAATCTCAGATTACAGAAAAATAAAAGCAATAATTCACATTATTTGCCTTACATCTAATCATACACGTTTATACATACTGTAGGTTGTTACTGTAGAAAGAATAAGCTGTTTTAGGAAATTAATCAGCACTTTCAGACCAATTCAACATCACTGTAGTATATACCTGTGACTGTAGTGCTTTTTTTTTCTTTATAAAATGTAAAATTGTATTCTAACAAAATCTAGTTATCTATTCTACATTTCAGCCTTGTCTGTAATATTTAATTTTTTTTTTTTTTTTAGTATCTCAGCATCAAATCTTGAATAGATATTACTACTACTGCTGTTACTTACGAATTCTGTTATAATTCAGATTGAATGTTGAATGTGATGCTTGTAACTGCTTCTGAAATGAGTTTAAACCATTAAATCTACATGCTGCACAAATACATCAGTATCTTTGTTGAAACAAGAAAACAAGAAATATATATATAAAAAAACCCTCTTCATCCATTTAAAACTCATAAGAGCTTTAAGTATTTATTTATTTATTTATTTTTTTTTTTTTTATCAATTAGCGACCTGTTCCATCTGTGACATTTGCAAAATGCAAGTCAAATTGACAGGCAAATAAGATCACTGGTTGTGGTTTCAAGAGTCAAATGTGGCATTGTCTCAGTCCAGTTAGACAATTTACAGTTTAAGTTGTCTCAAAGGCGAGTCACAGAGACCGTGATGTATGGAAACTTCCATCTTTTATAAAGGTTTACGACATAAGGATGTACAGCCATGGCCGAAAGTTTTTGAGAAAAACGCATACAGTGGAATCTCAAATTGCAAGTAAGAACCTTCCCCACTTTCATTGATCACTCAGGTTTGTTGATGGTGGACTGACTAGTTGCTTTACTTCCCAGGGGGCGCTCATGTCTGTGTTTCCTCAAGGCCCCACTTACTGTACAGTAGTCAGATAGCTGTTCTTTGAGGACTGGTGACTGCAGTCGCTTGATAGTTCAGGACTGCAAATTTCCTGCAAGTTTTATACCTGAGCCTCCAATAATGAACTGGACTCCACATACAACTTAAACACATCTACTGGTATATTGAACCTTCAGCTGTCTGACTGTGAAACAATCTCTGCTAACCCTATCTAAATGAGGATGGTGACCGTGTTGACTCTCGTTCCTCTCGAGGTTTCTGTCTACTGCCATCTCAGGGAGTTTTTTCCACCGTCATCCTTTGCTTGTTCATCAGGAACTGATTATTTTGACTCACATATTTTCTCACACTTTTTCATACATTTCATAGTCATTTGCATACTTTTCTTTTGATTCTGTAAAGCTGCGTTGTGACAATGACCGTTTTCAAAACTGCTACAAATAAATTATTTAATTAAGCTGAAAAGAATTTGGGGTCAATGGCCAGAAACCTCCCCAGACCCTAATCCCATTAAGAACTGGTGGCCAATCCTCAAGCGACGGGTGGACAAAGAAAAATCCACAAATCTTATAATCTTCAATTAGAATTATACTTCAGTATACCAGAGTAACGTCTGACAAAAAGTTCTAAAAACATTGACGCAGCAGAATTTGTGAAATTAATATTTGCGTCATTCTTTAAACTTTTGGTCACGGCTGTAGATTTATGACACATTACACTATATAGTATAATAATACTAGGAGGCATAACTGCACCATCCATAAATTCACATATGCTCTGTGCTTCACGCCAATGATGGTCGACACAGTGAAGCGGAATTAACAGTTCATGTTTTATTATAAACAATGATTCATAGTAGTGGTATCCATATTTTTTAGCTAAGGAAAGGGAAAGGGGGTTAACCCAGGTACCTACGGTAAGAAACAGATAGGACTTTAATCAATATTACTGTAGATTGCCAGTGACTTGTATATTCCACCACCTTGGAGCCATTTCCTTCCTTATCCAGCTAAAAGATTTTATTGCATACCTACATTAAATTAAACCAAAGAGAGGTTTGACATTAAAAGAACTAAACAGACTGAACAGTAACAAAAGGTTATAAAAGTTACGTTACAGTACACTCATTTATAAAGCTCTAATCTATAAAGCTCTAATCAATTCAATATAAAATACTTATCAAGTCATTTATTGAGTTACAAACATCATTAAAAAAAAAATTAAAGGATAAAAAGCTGATTTTTGTAGGCATTAATGTAATGATGGGAATATAGTTGAGTTTTAGTTCAGAGGAAGAGCTTGTGAGTTGAGTCACAGACAAGTGATTAACCACTTTGCGCAAATGAAACTTGACTGTTTCATGTGTAAACCATGAACTGACTTGCTTTAGACTTGTTGTTTGAGTGAGTGGGTTGTATAGACAGAGTCTATTGGAAATTGTTACTTTAGTTTACTTGAGAAGGTTGTAAAGCAAAAACAATTCCTAGGTCTAATATAATGCCTTCGATTTACATTAATATTATAAACATAAACTCAAACAGTGCACATGCATGTTACAATCAGCACAATATAAATATTTTTTGTATTATTAAATAGTAGTATTATAGTATTTAAGTATATGAGACTTCTTTATTTAGTTGCATACAGTACTGTACCCCTAAATGGACATACTGTATACTGTACATGACATATACAAAACTCCACAGGACTTATACATGCAATATGCTACTAGTAACTGGCTAGCTGGTAGGGTGACCGTTTGTGCTAAATATGGCAAAAAACTTTCAACAATCTAATTTAGTTAAAAATTTGACAGGAACCTTTGCATTTGTGAGATAAATCCAAGATTGGATAACCTATTTGCATACATGACTGTTTTATTAAAAAAAAAAAAAAAATCCATTGTGACCCTTAAAAAGTGTGACTATCACAGTGTGTGTCTGTGTGTGATGACGTGGCTCCTAGTTTATCTATAATATCTATAAAAATCATATTCCTGATTTTGATTCATTTACCATTATTTTCTTGTTTGTGGTTACACTTCAAATTTTAATCAAAATAGGGCTTCCATGTTATTTTGTTGCATTTTTCACTTCACACATCTGTTGCAGTAGCAAGCAGATACCAGGTGCTGGCTTCCGTCTGTGGGGAGAGGAAAGTGGCTTAAGTAGCATGCTCAAAACATCCATTTATAGAGAGCAAATGACATTTCCAAAAAATAAAATAAATTAAATACAGTAAATAGAATAAAATAAATATATTGATGAATAGAATTAAATAAATAAATAAATAAAAAGAAATATCTTTACAAAATATCAAATTACGAAACAAGAAATACGTATTTCCTAATCTAACTTTTTCACAAAATAAAGTTTTTGAATAAAGCTTTTGTACTATAGGTGACATATGTATGTTTGAACATACAGTGTAAGATATGCTGTATATTCAGCTGCTCTCCAAATGGCTCAATAGTGTGTACAAGAGGTTTCACTTTACCATAAACTGTGTCCAGTAGAACAAATGTTAGAAATTTATATTTTTTAGTCTCTAGCATATTTGCTACTTATATATGTTAATATTGCAACATTAAATAAAACAGCATACAATAATGAAATAAAACAGCATACAACAAACTGGACATGTTTTCTCAGGTTAGACTATTTTTTCCCCCCCATTATGCAGTTATTGTTATTGCGCCTGATTGGTCAAACAAAGTCATGTGATTATTGTTGCTACGACTGATTAGTGAAGCACAGTCATGTGGAAGATCCACCGGCTGCATTTTACAGCAGAATGTAGCAGAGTAAGAGTAGCGTTTCCTCTTCGCAAATCTACTGAAGTAAACGTAAAAAGTATGGTGCAGGAAAACTACTTATAGAAGTATTTCTGCTACTTAGTGGGCATGAGACGAGGTGGCGTAGCTGGGAAACGTAGAACGTGAGATTTATCTGTCGCATAGGAAAGAGAAGCAGAAGCTTAACAGCGCAGGGGTTGACAATCCTGGTTATGGTGAAGGGGCCGACGTAACGAGGGAAAAGCTTATGAGAGGAGATCTTTACAGGAAGGTCTCTGGTGGAGAGCATGACTCTCTGCCCTATCCTGTATTTGGGAGCCTGAGAGCCCCTATGGTCTGCTTGCTTCTTGTAGGCTCTGCCTAATCGTAGCAATGTTTTCTTGGCTTGAAACCAGGTCCTCCTGCAACGGCGGATGAAGGCTTGAGCAGAAGAAACGCTGACCTCCTCCTCCTGAGATGGGAACAGGGGTGGTTGACCCAGGCAGCACTAGAAGGGGGACAACTCGGTAGAAGACGAGACTAGGGAGTTGTGGGCATATTCAACCCAGGGCAGGAATCTGCTCCACGAGGTGACATCCCTGGAGGTCCTGCATCTCAGGGCGACCTCAAGGGCCTGGTTCTTCCTCTCCGTCTGCCCATTAGCTTGTGGGTGAAATCCTGACGACAGACTAGGGGTGGCTCCGATGAGCTTACAGAATGCTTTCCAGAACTGAGAGGTGAACTGTGGGCCACGATCAGGGACAATGTCCTTGGGGAGACCATGGAGCTTGAAAACATGGAGAATCAGGAGTTCCACTGTCTCCTTTAATGATGGAGGTTTTGGTAGGGGGCTGCCTTGGAGAGGCAGTTTTGGTAGGGGGCTGCCTTGGAGAACCGGTCAACTACAGTCATGATACAGGTGTGGGCATCAGAGGTGGGTTATCCTGGAACAAAATCCAGTGAAATGTCGGACCATGGACGGGATGGAATCGTTAAGGGTCTGAAGAGGCCTGCAGGGGCGGTGTTGGCGTGCTTGCACCTTACACAGACGTTGCATGCTGCCACAAATCTGGACACATTCTCCTTCAATGTTGCAATTGCAGAACCTGGGATCGTAGGCTAACGGGCACATACTGGAGCTTGGGGAAACACGCTAAAGGCTAGGGAAACATACAGGAATCTCAGGGAAACACACGGGAGCCTAGGGGAACACACAGGAGCCTAGGGGAACACACGGGAGGTTAAAGGAATACACTGGAGACTAGGGAAACACACTGGAGTTAAGGGGAACACAATGGAGGTTAAAGTAAACTTAAGAAACACACAACACTATACACACACAAACACACATCATAAATCAAAAAGGTACACTTACACAATGCACAGAAGAGCCCATATAAACAAACATAAGTAAAATAAACCATAAACCAAACCAAACCAAATGCCAAACCACAATACTGACAGTATTAAAGCTCGACCCAGTTTCCCAGGGGGGTATTCCAGAAAGCAGGTTATGTGACATACCCGGGTAAGTTTAAAAGTAAGTTAGTGGATAGCCTCAACTTTCGGTTCCAAAAACGGAGGTAACTCTCTGGTTGTGTTCGTAACCATAGCAACTTACTCTCTGAAGATAGCCTGCTCGGTAGCAGGTTATGTTCCCGGGTAAGTTTGTTTCAGAGGTTTATTGAGCATGACGTGAGCTTTTAATGAAGATCCTGTGGATGTCGAGGCACAAATTATGCGAGTTTTTTTCGCTGGGAGAGAGTTAAAAGACCGCGTATTGATGTCCTTTAATTTCCTAATGATTATTTGAAAGAGTGTTATCGGTTTTCAAGGAAATCATTAATTTACTTAACACATCTCTTGAAACCACATATTGCTAATGCTCAAAGTAATTAAACACATTGAGTACTGTTAACTTAAATAATTGCAATTAGGTCAAATTAATAGACCTTTTTGAGTATTCAGAACTTTTTGATATTTTAATTAATCATGAGTACGTAAGTAACAGTAACCGTCACTTTAAAATCCACCAAGTAAAACTCTATAGAGCACCGATGACTCAGTGCTAAGTGTTTCGCCTGCCATGTGAACGGCCCGGGTTCGATCCCCACGCTGGCTTGTCTGATGTGGTGACAGCACCAGCAATTTATTTGATTTGCAACAAGTTCAACAAAATCTCTAGTTCTGTTTACTTAAAATTGGAAACATCATCACTTTGATGATTGATTTAAGTTATTACAGTGTACATAGCACTTCAGATTTTTTTTTTGCGTCATGGCATTTTTTGTACAATGTGGGTGATGCAGAGCATGTGTGAAAGGCAACTGTGTGTAGAGCTGTTCACACAGTATGTCTTGCACTTAAACACTTTTTACACACACCGTAAACCCGATTAAGTTGTCAAAACTAAAAAAAACTTGAGGTAATCAGTTACATCGATTTTTTTAAGTAATGATGTTTCCAATTTTAAGTAAACTATATATATATATTTTAAATAAATCATTGTTGCAGTTGTTGGGAATCGAACCCAGGTCTTTCACACGGTAGGCGAAACACTTACCACTGAGCCACCAGTGCTGTATAGAGTTTAAGTTGGTGGAATTTTAAGGTGACGGTTACTGTTACTTACGTACTTACGATTACTTAAAATATCAAAAGGTTCTGAATACTCAAAAAGGTCTATTAATTTTACCTAATTGCAATTATTTACGTTAACAGTACTCAATGTGTTTAATTGCTTTGAGCATTAGGGTTTACAGTGTATAATAAAAGGGAAGCCGATGTCAAATGTGCTATTTAATGCTCTCACGCGTTTAATCTGTTATTTTTTGCCAAGCCAACTCTCTTTCTTTAGCCATTGCTTTTTTTTCATTATTATTGGCTTAAATTCTTCATATGCTGCATTTAAACCTTCATCTCCGCCTCTGTGAAGTATGCCGCTCTCTTTTTTTCACTTTGATTTTCCATTTTGACTCGTGAAATCGGCGATCCATTGAAAATGTCTTTATGTATGCACTGTGCACGCGCATTAACTCTGGGTAACCACTAGGAGGTTGATTAAACTTACTCTTCTATGGGGTTTTGGAACCGACATACTCATGGTATGCGTGTTTGGGGTAAATCAACCCGGAGGTTAAATTTTACCAAATGGTAAGTTAACCCAGCTTTCTGGAATACCCCCCAGAACAATCAGCTATTTATAACACTAATAATGATCTACCTCGGTTCAGGTGAGCATCCGCGTCACCTGACCGAGGTGCCTTCTGGGAAACTGAGTCGACTAACAAAAAAACTACAAAACAAAAACAAACATGTGCACACAGTGACCTCTATGGGTAGTCCCTTACACTTGATGTTATTGGGAATTGTTTGGTGATGGTCACATTCACAAAGAATCGGTGTCTCCCTGTCTGCACTGCTTGACCGATTTCTTCCTCTTCTACGTTGCGGTTTTTGACCTGCTGGCTCTGCTGATTCTGCCACTGGTGATGAAATAATAATCGCCTCCTGGATGTTTGGGGACATGATGTGTGAACTTAACTATGGTCTCTGTGCTATTAACACTTCTGATGGCTTGTTGTTGCTAGCCTGCATCAGTGTAGAATTTCAGTGAAGTATCCAGTGAAGTATTTTTTGACTATATACAACTTCATACATATCATATGTAAATATTCAAAGATTGTCTTATAAAGAAACAATCAACCACAAGAAGCCATTATTGTTACACCACTGAAGTTGATTATATTCCTACTATTACTACATGCCTGGTTTTATACCACAGAAATGTGTCAAGATGCCTCCGAGTGGCGCAGTGGTTAAAGCGCTCGCCCTATCATCCGGAGATCGCTAGTTCGAATCCCGGGTGGTGCTGTAACCTCTCGCAGCCGGAGGTCTAGAGAGAGCTGATTGGCCGAGCTCTCTCAGAGGGGAGGGATGAGAGGTACTTAGTGCTCCCACATTAATCACGGCTCTACAGCCAGTCAGGGGCGTCTGTGAGCTCGCGCAACGGAGGGAGTGGATAGCGCTGTCCTCCGAGTGTGTTACGCCGCCCCCAACGGTGCGCGAGCGAGCAGTTCGAAAAGATGCGGTCGGCTGGCGTCACGTGGTTCGGAGGAAACACGTGATAGTCTTCGGCCCTCCCGGCTGAGTGGTGGTAGTAGCCCTAATGTGGGAGCCCCCTAGTGACGGGGAGGAATTGGACACGACTAAATTAGGGAGAAAATCGGGGAAAAATCCAAAAAAAAAAAAAGAAATGTGTCAAGACAAGCAATTTCTTAGAGAGTACAAATTATGTTACAAAAGCTTTTCTATTAGCTTGTCATCTTACCAACAAACTAAAAAGCCTTTTATCCTGAAAACTTTTTCATGGTGAAAAACTCTGATAAGTTCCATTAATGTTGAATCTCAGCTTACAGAAAAATACATTATTTGAATATATTACATTAAATATAATCATACAAGTTCATAATATAAGTACTGTAAGTTACCATAGAACGAATAAGCTGATTTAGTAAATTCATCAGAACCTTCAGACAAATCAGAGTTGAATCAACAAACCAGTAGTATATAAAATTTTAATGAAGTTTGTGTTTCTGTTTCTTTCATTGTCAATTGTGTATTTAAATTAAGAGAATTAAGAACTTTTAGTCTTTTTTTCCAATTAGTAATCCGTTCACTCTGTGACATGTGTATAATGGATTGAGTCACATTGACAGGAAAATACAGGTAAGATCATTGGTTGTGGTTTGAAGGGTTAAATATTGTCTCAGTTCAATTAGACAATGTACAGTTTAAGTTGTCACAAAAGAGAGTCAATGAGTCCAGGATGTAGATTTAGATTTTTTATGAAGAGGCCAAAGATAATAACTCCTTCAGTATTGTTAAGCATTCAAAATCAAAACCATTTTCCTTTAAATGACACCAGAGAGTGGGTTTTAAATGTCTATAATATACTGATGTAGAGTTATGACACACTGTACTGATAACAGTAGAGGGCATAACTGCACCATCTGTAAAATCAACTTTGCTCTGTACATCGCAGATGAACTGATTGATTGGTCTGTTAGCTGAATTGACTGGTTTTTACCTTGATTGACTATGACTTGTGATTGTTGAATTACTTTCAGATATAACTAATCCTGTGCCAATCACACACGAGTTCCCAAGTGGCACGGCAGCACTTCACGTTAATCAGATCAGCACAAGCCGCCCAAGCTAACATTGAAAAAATCCTGAGCACTGTTTATCTGCCATGGCAACAGTCACACATCTGAAACTGTACATCGACTCTATAATTGCTCCATAGACCTGCTCTGTGGTACCTGTCTCTGGTCTCTTCTACTCACCGGCACCTCAAAAAAGGGAGGCCATGAACAAATACATCACAGAGTCTGCTCATCTTCCTCTCCTGCAGGGGTGGGTTTCTTTTTGGTACAAAAAACGGACCCCTTCGGCCTTGTATTGACTATCGAGGGCTCAACGAGATAACAGTAAGGACTTGGTACCCTCTACCACTTATGGCCACTGCCTTTGTGGATCTCCAGAGAGCCAACATCTACACTAAGCTGGATATACGCAACCCATACCATCTTCTAAAAATTTCTAAATTCTAAATTCTTTTCAAATTCTTTCATGTTTTTTTACTAAGACATTATCCTGATTTTTTCATGTGTTTTATGCAACATCCATCATGCAAGCTTCATGCAATATCCATCATGTTCCTGGTTTTTATTTTTTCACCATCTAAAGAAATTGACCCAGGCAACGTTTAGGCAGTCTCCAACTGGCATACCCCAGCCTCATTAGGGGATACAGCTCTGTTGCTGCCCCCTCTCTGACTTCCTCCAAGATTTGCTTCTATTGGAACAAAAAAGCGAAGAAGTGTTTCACCTCGGCCCCCATCCACACTATCCATGACTTGTCAGTTCATGGTAGTGGCCGACACTCCAACATTGGCTTTGAAGGTATGCTTTCACGAAAGTCTGCAGACCCCCTGCTGGCCGTCTCAGACCCTTACCTGTGTCTCGCCTCTTGTGGTGTCACATTTCCTTCAATTTTGTGACGGGTCTACCTTTTCCTGATGGGAACACCTGCATCATGACGGTCATAGATTGCTTCTCTATGTCCGTACACTTTGTTCCACTTCCAAAGCTTCCCTCCCAGTGACTTTGTCTCTTAGAGAAGACTACAATTTACCTCTCAGTTTTGGAAGGCCTATTGCAAACTCATCAGGGCTACCCCACAGTTTGTCATCAGGGTTCCATCCACAATCCAATGGACAGACTAAGAGCAAGGAGTAGGCACTGGAAGTCGTACTCCGATGCAATTGACCACTAGTTGTCTCAAAGACATGGTTCATGAAGATGATTTTGTTATTTTGTTGTTATGGTTGTTGTTAAAACTTTATTTAAATGTGTCTTTATTTCACCCTAAACGTAATACTGGTTAAAAGCTTGTGCAAGCTTTTATTTAGGGGGACAGTTCACCTGACATGGTGAGGAGTATCTCTGTGTCATTGTGGCATCATGGATCAGGGTCCACATGAATGCAGAGAAGAGATGTACTTAAATGAACTTGCTCCAGGTGCACTTGCACTTGGTTCAAGGCACACACAGTAATTGTGATTTACCTTATGTTCATGTTTTAGCAAGTTTACTTGATTATTTGCATTTCTGTTATGCTAGAGTGCTTTGGCCTGTTTTATCAATGGATGCAAGTTTGAGATGTGTACATGTTCAAATATTTATGTCCTTTTATTTTATTTTATTTTTCACTGTCTGCTAAAAAAAGAGAGAAAATAAATGTTCAAGAGACATCTGTATGATCCGTGGCCAATATTTTTTCCAGACCAGTGTAGCTACACCACTCGAGACGCTACCACCTGGAGCAAGTTCCTCCCAATGGGTCAAGTATGCTCATAACTCCCAACAATCAGCTTCCACAGGTATGTTTCCATTCCAGTGCTGTTTGGGCTACCCGCCACAACTGTTCCCAGTACAAGAGGAGGAGGTATGTGTCTCGTTTGCTCAACACTCTGTTCCTCTGTAAACAGGCAGGGTCATGAGCAAAATGGACATGGCTACAATCCTCCAAGACATACAAAAAACAGACTCCTCAGGTCCTGTTTGGGGAAAAGCGTCATGCTCACTACTGGGGACATCCCCTTAAAACATGATAACGAGAACTCTCACCCTGCTTAATTTGCCCTTTCACGATGACCAAGATGTTCAACCCATGAGGAGGCAGATCAACCCCACCATCTATGTCATTCAGCTATGACGCATTGTAACCTGCCCACCAATTCTTCCGCATTTTTTCTGATTTTTACAGCTTCACGTTTAACTTTCACTTTGTCTCACAGTTCGGTTTCATCACATGGCTTTGAACACTTCTGCCTTCTCGACCACATCTCTGATCAGCGATTTCAACTTGTCACAATGTTAAACAATCTCACGGCTTTAAACTTATGCTTCCAGCTTCTTGACCATGTCTTTGATCAGCGATTTTAACTTGTTACAATGTTAAAGAATCTCAATGTTAAAGGAACTCAAGCTTTCGCCTACTTGACCAAATCTCTCCTCAGCGATTAGATCACAGCATAATTTCCAAAATTTTGAGCAATGTCCTGTGGTCCTAATACAGGTGGTATTAAGTTAAATATGGCACTACACAAAAGTCTGAAATCATTTAGTATTTTGCATAGATTGGGCAACGCAATTCTGCTATACAGTACTATATGAATGAAAAGAAAAATTATTAAAAACATATATTGTATGTTTTATCTTAGGCAATCGGCACACTTTTAAAAATATTTTCTAAAAGTATTTCACACTTCTTTATTTAGTTCCATACTGTGCCCCTAAATGGACAAAGGAGGGGGAAAAAATAAGAGGAAGGAAAAGAAAGTTTTAGAAAAATCATACATGTTATATGCTACTGGGAACTCTTCGGAAAGCTTTGGAGTACAGTCACAGTAATGATGGGAATGATGATTAATAAAAGGTTAGTACAAATTCTTAAAAGTAAGAATTCACAAACAGGTTAAACAAAGTTTGAAATGGACAACATAGGGAAACGGTGCTGTGATATTTTAAGAGCTGTTTCATTTAGCAATGATGACAGGATTGTTGTTTTCACAAATGATGTATGTAATAAATTCAGTCAGCTAGCCGGAGAAAAATTGGTGACCTATTTTGCAAAAAAGAATGGACAAATCTCTAGATATGCAAAGCCGGTAGAGACAAAACCCAAAAGACTTGCAGTTCTAATTGCAGCAAAAGATGGCTCTACAAAGTAATGACTCAAGCGCGTTAAATACAAATGCACACCACACTTTTCAGATATTTATTTGTAATTTATTTTTTAAAACTATTTACATACGTGGACAAAATTGTTGGTACCCTTCGGTCAATGAAAGAAAAACTCACAATGGTCACAGAAATAACTTTAATCTGACAAAAGTAATAATAAATAAGAATTCTATGAATGTTAACCAATGAAAGTCAGACATTGCTTTTCAACCATGCTTCAACGGAATTATAGAAAAAAATGAACTCATGGAACAGGCCTGGACAAAAATGATGGTACCCCTAACTTAATAGTTTATTGCACAACCTTTTGAGGCAATCACTGCAATCAAACGATTCCTGGAACTGTCAATGAGACTTCTGCACCTCTCTGCAGGTATTTTGGCCCACTCCTCATGAGCAAGCTGCTCCAGTTGTTTCCGGTTTGAAGGGTGCCTTTTCCAGACAGCATGTTTCAGCTCCTTCCAAAGATGCTCAATAGGATTGAGGTCAGGGCTCATAGAAAGCCACTTTAGAATAGTCCAATGTTTTCCTCTTAGCCATTCTTGGGTGTTTTACCAATGAAAGTCAGACATTGCTTTTCAACCATGCTTCAACAGAATTATTAAAAAAAATAAAGTCATGGATCAGGCCTGGGCAAAAATTATGGTACCCCTAGAAAATACTGAAAATAATGTGACCAAAGGGACATGTTAATTCAAGGTGTGTCCACTAATTAGCATCACAGGTGTCTATAATCTTGTAATCAGTCAGTGGGCCTATATATAGGGCTCCAGGTAGTCACTGTGTTGTTTGGTGACATGGTATGTACCACACTCAACATGGACCAGAGGAAGCGAAGGAAAGAGTTGTCTCAGGAGATTCGAAAGAAAATTATAGACAAGCATGTTAAAGGTAAAGGCTATAAGACCATTTCCAAGCAGCGAGATGTTCCTGTGACTACAGTTGCACATATTATTCAGAAATTTAAGATCCATGGGACTGTAGCCAATCTCCCTGGACGTGGCCGCAGGAGGAAAATTGATGACAAATCAAAGAGACGGATAATCCGAATGGTAACAAAAGAGCCCAGAAAGACTTCTAAAGAGATCCAAGGTGAACTTCATGCTCAAGGAACATCAGTGTCGGATCGCACCATCCGTCGTTGTTTTAGCCAAAGTGGACTACATGGGAGACGACCAAGGAGGACACCACTGTTGAAAACAAATCATAAAAAAGCCAGACTGGAATATGCCAAACTACATGTTGACAAGCCACAAAGCTTCTGGGAGAATGTCCTATGGACAGATGAGACAGAAATGGAACTTTTTTCCAAGGCACATCAGCTCTATGTTCACAGATGGAAAAATGAAGCATATCAAGAAAAGAACACTGTCCCTACTGTGAAACATGGAGGAGGCTCTGTTATGTTCTGGGTCTGCTTTGCTGCATCTGGCACAGAGTGTCTTGAATCTGTGCAGGGTACAATGAAATCTCAAGACTATCAAGGGATTCTAGAGAGAAATGTGCAGGCCAGTGTCAGAAAGCTGGGTCTCAGTCGCAGGTCATGGGTCTTGCAACAGGACAATGACCCAAAACACACAGCTAAAAACACCCAAGAATGGCTAAGAGGAAAACATTGGACTATTCTAAAGTGGCCTTCTATGAGCCCTGACCTCAATCCTATTGAGCATCTTTGGAAGGAGCTGAAACATGCTGTCTGGAAAAGGCACCCTTCAAACCGGAAACAACTGGAGCAGCTTGCTCATGAGGAGTGGGCCAAAATACCTGCAGAGAGGTGCAGAAGTCTCATTGACAGTTACAGGAATCATTTGATTGCAGTGATTGCCTCAAAAGGTTGTGCAACAAACTATTAAGTTAGGGGTACCATCATTTTTGTCCAGGCCTGTTCCATGAGTTTTTGAGTTTTCATTTTTTTCTATAATTCCGTTGAACCATGGTTGAAAAGCAATGTCTGACTTTCATTGGTTAACATTCATAGACTTCTTATTTATTATTACTTTTGTCAGATTAAAGTTATTTCTGTGACCATTGTGAGTTTTTCTTTCATTGACCGAAGGGTACCAACAATTTTGTCCACGTGTGTATACAGGGTGGGCCATTTATATGGATACACCTTAATAAAATGGGAATGGTTGGTGATATTAACATCCTGTTTGTGGCACATTAGTATATGTTTATATTTTCAAGATGGGTGGTGACCATGGTGGCCATTTGGAAGTCGGCCATCTTGGATACAACTTTTGTTTTTTCAATAGGAAGAGGAAGAGGAAGAGGAATGGATTGTCAATGCAACCCTCTTCTCCCACTCTTCACACACTGATAGCAACACCGCAGGAGAAATGCCAGCACAGGCTTCCAGTATCCGTAGTTTCAGGTGCTGCACATCTCGTATCTTCACACCATAGACAATTGCCTTCAGATGACCCCAAAGATAAAAGTCTAAGGGGGTCAGATCGGGAGACCTTGGGGGCCATTCAACTGGTCTGACACTAACCCACATTGGATAGATCCCTCCAAGACTGTTGGAACAAAAAAAGTGATGGTATGGTGTGGTATATGGGGTACAAAGATAGTGGGGCCATTCTTCATCAATGGAAACCTCAAGGCCACTGGATATTTGAAATTGCTACACGATGATGTGTTTCCCTCTTTATGCACCAAAGCTGGCACGTTCCCTGAGTTTTTCCAGCAAGATGGTGCACCACCACATTATGGGTGTCAGGTCCGAGCATTCCTAGATGAACAGTTTCCTGAAAAGTGGATTGGTCGTCGTGGGCCAGTTGAATGGCCCCCAAGGTCTCCCGATCTGACCCCTTAGACTTTTATCTTTGGGGTCATCTGAAGTGAAATGAAGGCAATTGTCTATGGTGTGAAGATACGAGATGTGCAGCACATTAGTCTTACCAAAATCAAACTCTGTTTTTCACTGTAGTATAGGTAACTACTGCAACACTCCAATTGAGATCTGTGACCCAGATAACAAGCCGGAGTTGACCATCATGGCTGTCCAAGTGGCGGTCTTCCTCATCGCCTTCATCCTTGGTGTGATTGGGAATAGTTTGGTGATCGCCACATTCACCAAGTATCGACGTCTCCGTCTGCGCTGCATGACCGATGTCTTCCTCTTCTACCTTGCTGTTTCTGACCTGCTGCTGCTGCAGACTCTGCCACTGCAGACCAGCGAAATCATCATCGACTCCTGGGTCTTTGGGAACGTGATGTGCAAGTTTAACTATGGCCTCTGTGCTATTAACACTTCTGGTGGCTTGTTGTTGCTAGCCAGGACTGCTCAGGCGCTACGTCCGAGTATGCTATGCTACAGTAAGTTGTCAGCGATTGCCGTGGCGTTCACCTCCATCGTCCTCAGCCTGCCAGAGCTCCTGTCCACTTCTGTGAATCAAAGTACAACAAGGTGCGAGTACGTAGGGAATGAAGGTGACAACGGAAGGGTGAAGATGTGGGCACGTGTGGCAAAGGTAACAGGTTTCTGCGTGCCGTGCATCGCCATGCTGGTGTGTTACAGCACCATCGGTCACGTCCTGATGCAGGGCAAAGGGAAATGCTTCCGTAGACAGAAGACACTGCGGCTCATAGTAGCACTGATAGTGCTCTTCCTGCTCTTCCAGATGCCGTACGCCATTGTGCTCTCTATCAGATTGTTCATATCTGAATATTCATGTGAACTGTCGGCCGACATTCACCTGGCTGAGCATGTCACACGCAGTCTTGCTTACGTCCGCTGCTGCCTCAACCCCCTGCTCTACGCCCTTGTGGGAGTAAGATTCTGCAAAGACGTTGCTGCATGATTGTAGCTGCATCTCCTCTCGTCTGTCACATATGACTCCTAAGGACCATGAAAGCTCGGTGAGTCCCTCATCCCCTCCTCCGACCATATCTCTCATGCCCTTTTCGGGTGTCAATTCACCTAAAATCGTTTCCCGGCACTGCCAATCTTGTAGGTACTGAAAATCCTGTAGGTATTCCACAGCCTGGGGTCAAAGAGTCAAATCCACCTTAAATACTGTACTTTTTGCTTTTCCTGAGTAACCCTGCGTTCACATCAAATGCGGCGAAGGCGTCAAAGCCGCCGGAAGTCATTCATTTTCAATGGGAGCCAGCGGCGGAGAGCGGCGCGGTGAGGGCGGCGCGGTGAGGGCGGCGCGAGCAGCGAAGGGAGTTGAAATCAGCTCAACTTTATGGTAATGAGCTATGACGCGGTTGAGCGGCAACCAATAAAAAAGTAGAGGTCCTCCGCTTGAGCGGATTCCGCGGAATGCAGTCCTGTAAACTTTTGTTCCAGCGACATTAGTTCCCAAGCAAAATGGAGGAGAAGTTAATTATTGCGGTAGCGGGTTTCCCGGTTATTTATGACATGTTCCTGTTTGTGTACAAGGACATTAATTAAAAAAAAATAAATAAATGATGCGTGGACAAAGGTGTTTGAAATTGTTGGTGTTTAAATATAATATGAAATATAATATAATAATAAAAAAATATTAAATTAGACTAGCAATTCACAATGAACAGGAGCCACACCGTACAAATGCCTTATAATTTGTTTATTTCTACAATACAGTTCTTTCTGTCAATCAATTTCTTGTTTTCTTCCACATTTTGGTCAGTCTCCATAAGATCAAGCTTGATTGCTTTGCGGCCCCTTTAAATACAAGAAAGGCATTCGGTCTACATCAGAGCGGCGAAGCGCGGCGGCGACAGCTCGGTGTGAACGCAGGGTAATATAAATCTGAGGAGACCTTCAAACTATAGCTTACAAAAGCTTTAAAGTATCATTTGTGCGTCAGGATGTACGCTTGTATCCTGAAGACCTTCCCATGGTAGAAAACTCTCTATGTATGTTATGTCCCAAAACTGGACCTTCATTGCATAAATGCAAACTCAGCCTATGAAAAATAAATAAATGAATAAAAATAAATAAATGAATAAATAAATGAATAATAATGTATCTGTAAATGAGTGTCTTAAATATATTAATAAAAGTTCATACATAAGTTAATCTGTTCTTCATTTTGGTCTTTTCTTTATTATACAGTATAATGCAGTATTTGACATTTTTGTTATTTTTTTTTTAGAGTCGTGAACAAATTATTATTATTATTATTATTATTATTACTGCTGTTACTTATGAATGTTGTAATAATTCAGACTGTGCAGTGAATGTGGTTCTTGTAACTGCTTCTGGAATGAATTCAGAACCATTAAATCCACACACTACACAAAGACATCAATATCTGAAACAAGGAACTGTTGCTGTCAATATGTCCTCCTGACACATTTGCACAACTGCTAAAGAGCAAGTTACCAAAAAATGGAAAGCCACTTTGTTTTCATGTTTACACCTCATAAGAGCTGATATTGATTTTCTTCATTAGTGAACCGACCCCTCTGTTATATTTGCAATAAGGATTATGTCAATTTGGTCTTACGAGCAGATAGGATCACTGGTTGGGGTTTTAAAGATGAAATGTGGCATCGTATCAGTCCTGTTAGACAAATGACAGTTTAAGTTGTCACAAATGTAGATGTAGATTTAGATCTCTAAAGAAGAAGACAAAGGGAATAGCTCCCCCTTGAAAAGAAATAAACATTAAGAGGAAGTATCTACTGTAAAATGAAACCAGCCTTCTTTTGGGTCACACCAGAGTTGGTTTTTTAAATATCTACAACATGCAGATATGGTTAGGAGACACAGAACTGAATGATAACATCAGAGGGTGTAACTGCACAATCTGTAAAATCACCTACACAATGTACTGTACTTTACACTACACTGCAGTGTTTCCCGAACATTCTCGAGCCATGGCACATACAGTATTTTACTTTACAAAAATCCCGCGGCACACGACCAATCAAGTGTCACTAAAATATATATAATGAAATTGTATTATTTATGAGAGGGGCTTGGGCTATTTTTTTTAAGAGCACCAAGGCTGAGTATCACATTTACGGTGATTTTGCAGGCAGGAAGTATTAATGTCTCTTCCACAGTGTGTGGTTGTTTTGATTTGGCGATTAAGACGAGTTCAGCAACATGGTAGCTAACTTCTAGAGCTCTCTCATACATCGTTGTGATTTTCCTCCAAAAAGCTGCCTGTTCATGGAGTAGTCTGTGTTCTTGGTTTGAGGTGACAGGTGTTTTGTTTGCAGATGGTGTTCCACTTCGCTTGGAACCATATGGCACTGTTGGACAGCTTTTCCCCGCACGAGTAACATAACAGAGTTGGCTCGGTTGGTTCCCCAGTAAAAGTAAATCCAAAGGATGTGACTTTCATTGTATCGTCTTTCATTGTATTGTCCACCCGAACCATTAGTAATTCTATTGTTTCAATGGCAACAGGTGGATACGCAGGGTAATTCGCTACCTTCTATCTAGTGGAAGAGAATTTAATTGTTCTGCCTGTCACTGTACGACGGAGGCATAGACAGACAAAGACAAATCATTTTCTGTAAATAAATAAGAATTTTCAGACCAATTAAGTGAAATTTAATCAATTCCCATGGTACACCTGATGATGTCTCACAGCACACTAACGCACTGACTTAGGATTACTGATATACTGTAAAAAGAAAAAAGGCCACCAGTAAAGATTTTTCATCAACATCTTTACTCTTTCTAAATATTAGACTTTAATGTGTGCAGTATTGTTTAATTACGTCAAAGAGGTTTTTATTCTGGACATTTTTACTCATACAGCACAATTTGACATTGTATTGATATCTGCCTCAACTCAACATCTCAAAAGAATAATGCATATTTTGGATAAACACCTTCATCAGACAATTTTTAATATTACACAAACATGACCCGAGTAAATATAAAATGCATTTTTGAAAGCAATTATTTCTATTTATTTATTAAGGGGGGAAAAAAAGCTGCCCAGACCTACCTGGCCCTGTGTGAAAAAGTAATCGCCCTCTAAACCTAATAACTTATTGTACCACCCTTGGTGGCAACAACCGTAATCAAGCTTTTGCAGTAACTGCATGGCAATGAATCGGTGGAGGCCTCCCAGGAACTCTTTAATGGCCCAAGCATGTGAAAAAAAGGCTTGGAGCAAGCTCAGGACTGAACAGGGAATGTGGCAATAACTTCCAGAAATTTCATCACACAACCTTGCCAAATGAATGAATGTTGGCCCAATGTTTTGACGTCCAACAAATTATTGCTGGGCCATTTAATTACAACCCTGTTATGAACCATGAATTTGTACAATAACAGATGATACAAACCAAAGATTGTTATCAATAATTTTGGCAAAGATGTGGATCTACAGTCTTCATTTAAAGAGAGATAGGTTGCTCATTCCACCACATTATACGAACTACGTGTGGCAAAGATGAGTCATATCAAAGTCAGTTAAAGGCAGGGCGTGTTTGACCGTTTTTGGTACTGTATCTTATTCACTTCCCGCCATCTGTAGAAATGTGATTGGCTGGCAAACTTACTAAAAGAAATCGGTTTCATTTTCTCCATTGCAGTCACCTGTGTTAAAGAATCGATGTGGACTTGGTGAGTGACTTCTAAAGTTTTTATACAAGTTATTTTGTAAAAATGGTTTTGTTTTGTAGGTAATATGTAAAATACAAAATCATAATAAGCATTTAAAAAAAAAATATTTTAAATTATACATTAAATGATGTTTAAACTGATGTGTACTTTGGTACCTAGGGTTAGGGTTAGGGTTAGGGTTAAGATACGTACCAAACTTAAATATGGTTACTTTTTAGACTGTGTGGAGTTTTATTTAATAAAATCAACCTTTTAAGCTGTTTGTTGGAATGATAGGCGTTTAGCTTTAACGGGCTAACACTTGATTGCAGGTAGCATAAGCAAACTAGACTGTGTACTAATTCCACACCTGAACCAGTAATGTTCCACACGCACCTTTGGGCTGTCTGTGGGATGTGAATACTATAAACGTACAGCTTGGAGGTTATCGCAGAGGCAGTCACGACAAGATAATTGTCGCAAATAGTTACTTGAATAAGGTTGAGCATTTTATGTTAACCTGTGATGTGATTATTATAATCACTGGGAGTGTTCATTTCCCCGAAACCTGAAAGTGAAGGGTGTTAAAACAGCAAATCTGTTCGAACAGGTTTGTCAACTTTGAGCTTCAAGCACTGAGATTGTGCAAAATCCAGGTGGCACAATTTGCTGCATCAGTGTTTGTTGAAGCATAAACTGAAACCTATAAAACATTATGGACGAGACTTGGCAATGGAACTCACTGTCCCACAAACACAAGGCTTATAATTTATCAAGCTGTGCGCTTTAATCAAGCACATTGCTCCAGGATTTCCTTGTCAATGTGGAAAATACAGGATTACACAATTTAGATATTTTTCTGTGGGTACACATCTTATATTATATAATGTAAAAAGAGTGCAACTTTCTCTATAATTCTATCAGTGGTTTCATACAACAAAATATAGATACAAGTGAGCATTTGAACAAATTTTCCATTTTTTCCTGTTGTAAGGACCTTTAGGTAAAATTATCTTCTGAAACTGATACTTTATATAATAATAATAATAATAATAATAATAATAATGCAGTGATTTTCTCCTTCTTTTACAGGTTGTCTGGATACATTATGTTGCCTAAATATATTCTAGAAATTCCTAAATTTATTTTCAAACATTTTAGAAATAAATCGTTTCACGAAAAATGTAAAACTATGCTAAAATCTACAAATGGACCCATCATTCACAAAAATGGAAAGCTTTATGAATATGATCCAATACATTTAATTTCATTGAATTGCAAAATTGAAATTCCAGGAAAAAATACTTTTGGAGTTGGCTGTTACTATGGTTACGGCTATGTCCTGACTGCACTTCATGTTATCAAAGATGCAGCAAACTCTGAAATACTCTGCACTTTTTCTACTGAAAAATGTGAACTAATCTATAAAGCATGCTTTACAAACTTATGTAACACTGACCCAGAGCGAGATCAGGCTTTTATTAAATTATTCGGCGATACAACTCCACTTGGACATGGTCTACACGATCAGATTGGTAAAGGAAATCTAAATGAAAATGTACATTTTTACACAAAAAGCCCTGATGGGAATTTTCAGAAGCAGGAGGGTAAAATCCTTCATCCGAATACAAGCATGCAAGCACAAATGTGTCTCGATGAATTTATCATATTTGTCGCAGGGAAACCTGGAGACAGTGGCTCGCCTGTGTACAATGCTAAAGGTGAACCGATTGGCATATATCAGGGAGTCTTTACACACCCTACATGTGAATATGGCCGCTATACTGCAATTTCTCCACAATTTAGCCCATTTATCTAATATATCATAAGTATATAAGTTACCCAATTTTTATTTTTTCTATTTTTTATTTTTCATATCTTAGTCGAGAAATAGATGCGCTGTGAGCAGAGCAGCATGAGCAGTGTCATGAACAAAAACATTCTAATTCTACATTGATATTTGAAGCAAATCAAAAGCAGTCACATTTGAAATATATATATATATTTTTTTTAGACTTTAATCCCTTTACATTCACTCTGAGGAGGCATGGTCTGCACTATTGGCAACTTTTGCTTCTCCAGACACCACTTCCATTTCACTTTTGCCAGGTGGCTGCCCAGGATGACGTAACCTTAGTCTTTGCAACAACCTGGTAAGTTTTAAGGTTTTCATCTGGTAAAGAAATAAACACTTTCTGACAAGCCCTGTGATGTGAAATTATAATCCGTGTCCCCTCCCTATCTCTCCCTCCTGCACCAATCTAGAATATCTTCAAGGTGATACTGATGGACTTCTGCAGTGTCTCCTTTTGCATTCTGGACTGCCTGTGTAGCCCATCCTGATGCCCTCTTGATATGTTCTTCTGAAGCGAATGTTTCTTTTGAGATGCTTCTATTCAGATGTTTTTATCAAGACGTCTCTATCAAAGTTTCTCAATACCAACAGAATGTTGTTTTGTCGATGCAAATGAGAATGGGTTCACCTTTGGGTCTAGTTCCTCCCAATTTCTTATCAGACCCCTAAGTCCAGACGATCTAGATGAAGTGACTAGCAGCATGGGCACTATTTTTACCAGTACATTAGACACTGTTGCTCCCATTAGATTAAAAAAAGTCAGAGATAAAACACTTGCACCGTGGTACAACAGTCATACTCGCGCTCTAAAGAGAGCAACCCGTAACCTCGAACGAAAATGGAGAAAAACTAAACTAGAAGTTTTTAGAATCGCGTATAAAGGTAGTATGTGCACCTATAGACAGGGTCTAAAAGCGGCTCGGGCCGAGCATCTGAGCCAACTGATAGCAAGAAACCAAAACAATCCCAGGTTCCTATTTAGTACAGTGGCTCGCCTAACAAACCCTAAGATGCCTGCAGGGAGTATCCCATCACAGCTTAGAAGTGAAGACTTCATGAACTTCTTCAATGAAAAGATTGATATTATCAGGAAGAAAATAATGGAAATTCAACCTCTAACAACATCTCATGATCCAGTTCAGTCTAAAGCTTCACTAATAGATTTTCAATGCTTTACAGGTGTAGGGCAGGAAGAGCTGTATAAACTTATCACCTCGGCTAAATCAACAACATGCTTGCTGGATCCAATCCCAATTAGACTTTTAAAAGAAGTGATAAATATAACTGGAGCGCCCCTTCTAAACATTATCAACTCTTCATTATATCTAGGTCATGTCCCTAAACCTTTCAAGTTGGCAGTTATTAAGCCTCTTCTTAAAAAATCTAATTTAGACCCAAATGATATAATAAATTACAGACCAATTTCAAACCTTCCGTTTATATCAAAGATATTAGAAAAGATAGTATCAGTCCAAATATGCACATTCTTGCAGGAAAACGATATCCTCGAGGACTTTCAGTCAGGTTTCAGGCCCCATCATAGTACAGAAACTGCACTAGTTAAAATTGCAAATGACTTGTTTTTAGCTTCTGACCAAGGCTGCATCTCAATTCTTGTCTTACTTGATCTTAGTGCTGCATTCGACACTATAGATCATGATATTCTCATAGATCGCTTACAAAATCACATTGGTATTCAGGGACAGGCGTTAAAATGGTTTAGATCCTACCTGTCTGATCGATTCCATTTTGTAGATCTGAATGGAGAACAGTCTGGTGTAATGCCAGTGAAATATGGGGTGCCACAAGGGTCAGTTTTAGGACCTCTGCTGTTCTCAATATACATGCTTCCCTTGGGTAACATCATTAGAAGACATGGGATTAGTTTCCATTGTTATGCTGATGATACTCAGTTATACATTTCCACAAAACCAGATGAAATACCCAAATTGTCTAGACTAACTGAGTGTATTCAAGATATAAAAGATTGGATGACTGATAATTTTCTTTTACTAAATTCAGATAAGACAGAGGCATTACTTATTGGCCCCAAAACCAGTTCATACCAGCTCTCACAATTCAGCCTACGTTTAGAAGGATGTACTGTTACCACCAGCTCGACAGTGAAAGACCTGGGTGTAATATTAGACAGTAACTTATCCTTTGAAAATCATATCTCCAACATCACAAAAACATCCTTTTTCCACCTTAGAAATATTGCCAAGCTTAGGAACATTTTATCTGTATCTGATGCAGAAAAGCTGGTTCATGCATTCATGACCTCCAGACTGGACTACTGTAATGCATTACTGGGAGGCTGTCCTGCATCCTCAATTAACAAGCTACAGTTAGTCCAAAATGCAGCCGCCAGGGTTCTCACTAGATCCAGAAAATATGATCATATAACCCCAATATTATCATCCCTGCACTGGCTACCTGTTCAGTTTAGAATTAATTACAAAATAGCATTACTTACTTACAAGGCTCTAAACGATCTAGCTCCCACATACCTAACCAGTCTTCTGATACGTTACAATCCACCACGCTCCTTAAGATCAGAAAACTCCGGACTACTGGTAGTTCCCAGAATATCAAAATCTACAAAAGGAGGTAGGGCATTTTCATATTTAGCTCCAAAGCTTTGGAATAGCCTTCCTGACAGTGTTCGGGGCTCAGACACAGTTTCCCAATTTAAAAGTAGACTCAAAACGCATCTCTTTAATCTGGCATACACATAATTAATTTCTTTACCTCATACTCCAGTACATCTATCCTGAATGGCAACCATGCTAATTCTTTTCACCTGCTCTATATTTTTCCTCCCATCCCGAGGCATCTGGAGATTGTGCCAACCCTGCGAGGTTCCTGAGGCATCCAGAGAAGGACCTGCTCCAGCTGAATTTTTCTTCATGTTGGTTTGGATCTACACATGCTGCTCCTGAGCTCCCAGTGATCCAGACCCCCATCTGCCCTCTGCACCTGCTGACTCATCCCTGAGCTGAACTGGACTTTGTGTTAATTTAAAGAACTTCTGTAATATCGAACTTTCATCTGCATAACACACATGATGTTCTACAATTTCTGTTATCTGTCATCACCCAGATGAGGATGGGTTCCCTGTTGAGTCTGGTTCCTCTCAAGGTTTCTTCCTATTGCCATCTCAGGGAGTTTTTCCTTGCCACTGTCGCCGTCACCCTTGGCTTGCTCATCAGGGACAATCTCATTATCTAGACACATTTTTCTTACACATATATACATTTCCATAAGTCTTCTTTTCATTTTCTTTTCATTTCTGTGAAGCTGCTTTGAGACAATGACCATTGTTAAAAGCGCTATAGAAATAAAATTGAATTGAATTGAAAAGGATCCTTCCTTGGAGAGTTTCTTGCAGTCATCATCATCACTGTCATTAGACGTCTACATCTGTGTGCTGTTATGACTTATGTTGCACTCACTCATGTAATCTCAGGAATTCTTTCCTTGCCACCTTCATCTTTGGCTTGCTCATTAGGAATCTCAGTCTACATGCAAAATTCTAAGACAATATACCTGTTTGAAAAGAAATGGTACTGTTTAAGAAATTAAACTTTGAACCAAATTTTTTCTTGTCTCGTTTTAGCACTAGATGGTATACGCCATATTAAATGACAAAATCTCAACATTCAACTCTGCTTTGCTAGGAACATCATTTGCTGAAAAATTTAGATTAGTAGACTGTAGACTGTGGTAGCCATTTTCCAAGAGGTGGAAACGACGAATTAGAATCAGACCAGCTTTTTTTTTTTTTTTTTTTAAAACAGGAGCTGGAAGAAAATAAATAAATAAATAAATAAGATACGTTGTAGCTGCACAATGACTTTAATAAATAGGCACTAATTAATCACAAGGAAGACGGCAGTGGCTTAGTGATACTGTGCATGTCCTGATTAAAATGTTAATACTACATGGAACATATACAGTATACTGTAAGTGCAGGAACACCTGTTTGCCATTGCTTTGTCATCCTCTCTTGTTTTTAGGATGTTTAGTACAGAAAAGGCTTACTGTAAATCTGGTTCCTTCTTTTTCCTTAGCAGCCCACACACAGATGTTAGGATCTGTCTGAATTCAAGGCAAATGATGGAGACAGAAATGGAGGCAAAAAGACAATGATGGAGGAACAAAAGACTTAGAGGCACAGATTCAGAGCTGCTAACATTAGTCAAGTTCTCCAAACTTTTCTCAGCTCACCTCTAGATATACTCAAAGGCTGTAATACTGCATAAACATTTCAGTACAACAACCAGCAAATATTATAATATTAGGTCTCATAGCATGCACCATGCCCTCTATTTTTGCACGCAAGCAAAAATAGAGTTTTTTAAAAATTGATTTTTCTTTTAAGGTGCTCCAGTGTCACAAGGTTAATAAAGCACAAGTTGGTCCAAAGTGCTGTCTCAGGAGCCTTTGATTCTGATCTAAATTCCAAATCTGAAAAAAAAAAAAATGGAAACTAGAACCAAAAAACTTACAGTATGGCTCTTCGGCTCAAAATGCACTAATTAATTACAATATATTTTATTTTAAAGCTTAACATATTATATAAAATAACTGCACACAACTAAATAATAGAACAACTCTTCAGTTGATAGGACAGCACTAATTAGCACCAGTTTTGTGCACAGGGCAAACTCTAACACATTATATGTTAATTCTTTTGGCCACCACTGTAAATATAAATAAATGCTTTACACCATAAGGATTTTCTATTATGTCATATTATTATAATGATGTCATATTATTATTGTTGCTTCTGGGAATTTCAAAAAATATAGTCAGTATCGCAGTATCAGTAACTGCTCACTAGGGGGCACTGTACACAAAAGACTGCACTAAATAATGTCCCACGTGATCCAACGTCATGCATCATTCACTCAATGCTGTTGTATTTGCTTTTATAATGTACAATGAAACCCATTAAGAAATACAGTTCCACAATTAGATCAAACAGGCATAACAGAGTAAAGACAAGCAGTATAGTCATGTTTAGTGATCTAAGGTATGAGCAGAATGTGAATAAAGTCTTAGGATATGCATAGAATAGTCCTTATGATTACAGCAGCAGCAGTTCCACATGTGAGGATATCCATTTAACACACACACACGCACACACACACACACACACACACACACACACACACACACACACACACACACACACACACACACACACACACACACACACACACATGAATACATTTTAATACACTAGATGCCTTTGTGACAGGTACAAGGATTTTTTAATGGATTGAATCATGCAAAGCTTATGAGGACTACAGGAGGAAGCGGTACAAGCTCTTACTTGCAGTCTAGCTGTGCATCTATCTGTGTGATGGTTTATTGCAAAACAATGGTGATGGAAAGAACTTCCTTAAATTCCAGAAAACCTACAGTTGGAAAAAAGACATCAAATACCTAGGAACCTTTTTAGGAGAAAAGGAGTACCTGCAAAAGACCCAGGAGGAATTGATGGAGAGGGTACCAGCCGAATTCATTCTTTTTGCCCTCTGCGAGTGCAGAGAAAAGCAAAGGACTGTGTATCCTGTGTGATTTAAATTTTTAAGTGATTTAAAATGTCAGAAGGGCTTAAATATTTGCAGCACGCAACATAGTGGATGGCTACCATGCACCAGGAAGACAAGAGGACAAGACAATAACTGATGTACATTCTCAATTTTCAATAAGGTCAGGCCAAACTGGATCAAACACTAGAAGAAAAAAAAAAGAAGGTTATCACTGAATCCATAACTGTGACCAAAACTCCTTTTGATGGTCAGGATTAAATTTGTTCAATAGAAAATGACACAGCCTGCAGAACATCTGTAATATTTGGTGGCAGTGTTTTTTGTTTGAAAATAAATCGTTAATGTTAACTTTTTAACAGAAGCACTTAATCTTTAATAAAAAACCCAAGCAGCACAACAGATCCGTGTCGGTAACACATCATGTACTGTATAATGCTTGCAAGTATATAAATGTACTTAAGAGACCGTATATGCAAGATTTTTTTTTTCTTCATATTAATCTGTGCATTTGGGTTTTCGTGTTTGTTAGGAAGAACGAAAGTCATCGTTACTTTTACAATTACTTTTATAAAGAGTAAATTTGATCACTACCAGGATGACGTCGAAAAAAGTGTACAACTCTCAAAATTAGCATTTTACTTAGTCATTTATTTAGTCATAGAAACAATAAAGAACAACAATAAAAAAACGTGATCATGTATTTCTTTGCCTATGACCCGTTTATTATTATTATTATTATTATTATTATTATTATTATTATTATTATTATTATTATTATTATTATTATTTTCTCAGGACATGTTTGGGTAATTTAAATGGTTAAAATGAACTAAAATTCAGTTCACCATTTTGCCATCATGTTCTGTTTTGTAAAAAAAAAAAAAAAAAAGTCACTCTATACTGCACAATCCTCAGTCCTATATATGTTTATTTAAAAAAAAAAAAAACAGCCCCCCCCCACAAAAAAAAAAAAAACAGTGGCTATAATACTCTGGGTTATAAGGGTAGGGTCAATCTCTACTTTTTTTTTTTTAAAAAAGAAGCATTAAATCTTAAATGAAATTGTTTTGTATGCAGTATTCTATATTCCTAAGTTTACAAATAAGGTTCTGTTCGTCTTCTTAAATAATTTTCTTTTGATAATTCGCTAATCTTTATATTATGCATTTATCTATTTACTTATATGTTTCGTGTATTTATTTAGAAGTATGTCTTTAAAATGCTTTCTTTTTGCATAAGAAACGATAGAATCATCATGAACGCTAAACAAGAAAAAAATATATATATATTCTCCTTCTCTCTCTATTCCGTCACAATTAATATCCTGCATGCTTGTGCATATTCAGGTGTCCGCAGCGGGAGCGCGCAAATGTAAATGAACACACAGATGTTCTCTTAGGCCCTACGAAACGCAGCCCGCAGCTGGCCGGCTTACTTCCCACTGTACAGGACCTGGCGGAACTGATGTTGAAAAGCTTAATGTGTTAACCCCGGTAAGTCTAATATATGATATTGAAAAAAAAAAAAAAAAAAAAAAACAATCACAAAGATTACATTTAATGTATTTTTTATTTTATTTTATTGTAGTTATGTTGCTTTGCTGAAAACGTGCCGTAGAAAAACGATCGAGAACACGTTTCGGTTCTTGCTGCAAAAACAGAATGATATTAATTCAGACATCCAAACTTTACCTGACGTTGCGGGATTATCACGCATGTTGATATCAGCTCCCTGGCGAGCGCAAATCATGCACAATACACAGGTGTTCCAGAAAATTCTCTGTCCTCCAAATAAATCCTCGGTCGCTTGCGCGCTGATTCCAATAATGACGTCATCCAACTCTGCGCGAGTAAGGATTGACACGTCTTCTGCCTCATTTTAAATTTAAATGTAACAATTAGTCTATGCAAGATAACCATGTGGTTTTATATATATATATATATATATATATATATATATATATATATATATATATATATATATATATGATATTGCTGTATTTCAGAAGCTAATTGAGACGTTTTAAACTGATTTGCTGTGCGACGCGACTAAGACTTAACGTACATGCGAAACGCGTGACGATGGATATGACACGCATTCATTCTCCTTATACTATATGATTAATTAACCCAGCTATAGAGTTTTCACATTAACCGTGCCATTTCTCTAATATTTCTCTCTATTTCTTCATTTATACTGAATCCCATAATTTGATTTCCCGAAATCCAGGATATATATATATAGTTCCCCATGATGAAACAGGCATGCGTAATTGGCATAGGTCAAGGACACAAAACATTTTATAACGGCATTTTGACATGTATTGTAATAATGTATCTGAATTGATTCCTCATCCTCCAATTTCAGAAATGAAAGCTTGAGCTTTATTCCACACAGTAAGTTAACATTGGGGAATATATTGTCCTGGTGCCCAGTAACATCTGTTCCCTTGTTTAAATTACAAAGTCTGAACACATTTTGCTCACTGTATTACCTTTACTACAGGTGACATTAAAATGTGGGAGAGACTTGAGACGCCTTGTTCCATGGGGTTGAATCCCAAATAGCGTGCCTCGTGAGATATGGCTTAAATGTAATGTAATGTAATGTAATGTAATATAATATAATATGCCCAATCACTAAACAAACGGATAACCAGAGAACACCAATTTCTTTCTTTCTTTCTTTCTTTCTTTCTTTCTTTCTTTCTTTCTTTCTTTGTTTTTGCTTTCTTTTTTACTCAGGTGGTCACTCACAGTGAAGCTGCTCAGAATTTCACAGTTCTCAGCAGAAAACCAAAATATTCACAAGATCACAAGATCTGAGGTGTACTCTGCAGCCTTCATCATCAAGGACAATCGGCCATTCTAGATGTATAAACACTCAGGCGCCTATTCAGGTTGTTTTCTGGTGTTTTCTGAGTTCTGTTGTGCACGATGGGGACAGTGGTTTTCAGGGAGATTTCACTGACATGAATATTTGCAGGGCTGTAAATCAAGCGCATGGAATTGCTTAACTTAATTAATTAATTAACCTTACTTGTGCATCGTACATGGCCAAAGCAAATGAAATGCAATTAGTGTCCAACCAGAAGTGCACAAGTGGCATATTTACAATAAATAACAGTGTAGACGTACGGTTATGGGAACATACAGTACATCATGAAAATCTAGAATATTGTGAAAAAGTTTGTTTAAATCTTTTTAAACTTGATTTAAAAAGTGAAACCCTCATATATCTACATTCATTGCATGTAAAGTTTTCATTTGGATGATTATGGCTTAAAGCTAATGAAAATTAAAAAGAATCCAGTATGTCAAAATGTTAGGATATGTCCTAAGATCAATAAAAAAATTACAAAATACAAAATTGTTCAAATATTATGTTAAATTATCTGCTTAATATTTGATTGGGACTCCTGCAGTAGAAACTATTGCATCAGTGCGGCATGGCATGAAAATCTCTGGCACTGCTGAAATTTTTTTAAAGACCTGTTTGCTTTAATAGAAGCTTTTATCTCGTTTGTATTATTGGATCCGGTTGGGTCTTCCTCTTGACAACACCACATAGAGTCTCTGTGGGAGTTCAGGTCAGGCAAGTTACCTGGCCAATGAAGCCCAGTAATATCATGGTCAGCAAACCAGTTAGTGGCAGTTTTTGCACTGTGGGCTGACAGCAGACAGAAACATCAAGTGCTCAAAAGTCTCTTGGTAGATGGCCACATGGACTCTGATTTAACAAAACACTGGATTAACACCAGCAGATGATATGGCACCCCACATCATCTCTGCTGGGGTAACCAGACTTTAAGCAGCTTGGATCATGTGTAATGAAGCTAGAATATGTTAGAGTTTCACTTTTTAAAATTAAACTACAGAAAGAAAAACCTTTTAATTTTTTCATAATGTTTAATGTTTTAATTTAATGTTTTTTTAAGATGCTCTGTATATACAGAGGTAATGTAATTATTTGCTCATTGCATTTGTGTGTTGCATCATTTAATGTCTGTATTTTTTTACTAACTACAAATATTGGAGATGGCTACTACTAATAATAGTCGTATTACTGATATTTTTGTATACTCTTCATTTTGCAGGCATCCTGAAGGTCCCTACATTACTACCTCCACCATACATCTACAATCCATTGCATTCATTTTTAAATTGTAATCCATGCAAACTATGCCCAAACTTTCACTATGGCTTACAATATAGATGCACAGACTAGTGATCTGTCTTTGTTTAGAAGGGACATTATGGAAAAATGTTCATGTAGACTAGAATCTACAAATGGCCCGGTAGTTTACAAAAGTGGAGAAATTCAAGAATATCATCCCAAAATTGGTGTAAGGATTTCAGAGGAAAGACCTTGCATAATAGAAATAAGAAATGATGCCAGAAAAAGCAGTACAAATGGACTTGGATGTTACTATGGTGATGGCCATGTCTTGACAGCCTTACATGTTATTAAGAATACACGTTCAGGGAAGTCTCAAATACTTGTTGCTTTCTCTACTGAAGAGACGATGCTGGTCTATAAGGCTGTTTTTACAAAATCTTGTAACAGTGACTCAGATAGGGATCAGGCTTTCATGAAATTACTTGGCGATACCAGTCCGCTTGGTGATGGTTTACAAAATCAGATTGGTAAAGCTAATGAAATTGGAACGGTGTATTTTTACACCTTCAGCCCTGGCGGAGTTGTTTTGAAGCAGGAGGGTCAGATTAGTCGTCCACATTCAAACATGAAGGCACAAATGTGTATTAATGATTTTATAATATCTGTGGCAGGCAAACCTGGAGACAGTGGCTCACCTGTTTACAATATTGAAGGTGAACTAATCGGCATATATCGTGGTAGATTTACACGTCCTGGATATGAATATGGCCGCTGTTCAGAAATTTCTCCACAATTTCACCCTTGTTCCAAATTGAATCTTGTCCACCATTAGGTCACAGGCTTAGGGAACAAGGCGATTTGGACAAGATGGAAAAACATCATAAAAAAAATGTTTGTCAGTGCTCCTTCCTCTCTCCTTATGTTAGGGCCTAGCGGTAAGCAAGGAAAGATGGCATTCAAATAATATTGGCACTTAGTGCCATTTAGCATTCACTCCTTTCATATGCAAATATGAACAGCTTGTGTATCTGTTCCGCTCACATAAAGTGCAGCACACTCCACACAACTGTCTCCATGGTGCTAGAGTGAATGCTGGCCTAAGGAGCACTGGGCCCAGGCATGAGCACCTCTCCTTTCAAAGGAAACTTGAAACTCGGGAGCAGACGATGACTGAAAAGAAGCTAGACAGGTGCCACAGATACAGAGAACCAGCAGCATGACCATACAATACTCACTTTTAAGGGGAAGCTCAACTAGCCTACTATACCCTCCAGCCAGGACATTGACTACTATAACAAGCTAAAGGATACTGGGGCACTGTGGATTCGCTACGAGTGCTTCAGCAGAGTTCCACCACTGGGTCACCCCCACAAACTGGCTACAGCCCAAAGGCCTGAAAGTGAATGGAGTGATTGAACAGCTGGACACGTTATCAAGGTCTCTTACCTCCAGAAAAATGCAAGGTGATTGGCATAGGGAATGTTACCAAGGAAATGGTTGGGATGCTGTATTGTGCTGTCCACCTTTCCAGTTGACAGCTTTTACCTACAGTACCATGGCACTAAGACCTGGGAGTAGCAGGCCACCACAGCTAGACCAAACCACTGGATAAACCCAAAACTTAACCTGCAATGCCTTTACCAGGCATTACAAGCCCTGCGCCTTCACCATAGACTCTGGAAACAGGGTTACCTTGGCCCAAGGAGTGGTGGTTGAGGAGAGCCTGGTTAAGGAGTAGGCAATAACCATAACCTGCTATATACCTCTTGCTCCCTTTTTGTCACGAGGTGGTCAATGAGTGTCATTTTTATCTGGAGCAGAGGACAATTGGAAGAAAAAAATCATCGTGGGTGCTATAGACCAATTGACAGAGCCAGCAGGTCACCAGACTTCACACAAATTTCCTAAAAATATGTTTTGCTGTAATATTATACCCCTCATCTAGCCTACTCTTACCCACAAAGCGGACAATGGTCTTTGAAAAATGAAGCATCACTTCCACTCACTAGACGTGGAGGATGGCATGCAATTTTTGCCAGAGAAGCCCCTCAGTGCGTAAGGCAACACCCCGAAGAAGCCAGCACGTGCCCTGATCATCCTGCATGGCCTTGATCATATGAAGTCATTTTTCATTAAACATTTTCCAGTTTAAAGTTTTGTTTTCAGATAGTGTGGAGTGTCTTCTTTCAAATGCATTGAATGGCAATAGACAATTGTTCTTGGAGGTTAAAAAATAAATAAAGTGTTGTCCTATCAGGTAGAAAGGCTTGTACCATGTAAATGTTTTGCAAATTGTCTGAGCCTCTGATGCAGGTCTTATAGGTTTAGGTTCACACTAAGCTACTGTAACACTAACACTAACATTAGAGAGATGAGGAAGCGGTGAGTGTCTGCTAATGTACGGTACAGTATATCAGAAACATTAGATAACAATTTACAATTTAGTCAGACAATTTACAAGTCAACCAGTGTAGGGCTGAGCGACTTCGTGAGCGATTAGAAATGGTGCAGTTTATCTGTGTTGCGCTAGTGTATTTTTTTAGTCGAGTGGAACGGCGTAGAGTGTTGGAAAGTGTGTGTGTGTGTGTGTGTGTGTC
Organism: Clarias fuscus; assembly: GCA_030347435.1. NCBI lineage: Eukaryota > Metazoa > Chordata > Actinopteri > Siluriformes > Clariidae > Clarias > Clarias fuscus. Next base: position 3,691,415 of record CM059207.1, on the reverse strand, counting down.
CGTCCGCGCATTTTAGATTTGTGTGACAGATATCGAAATCTACACACTAAATATTATGCAGTGGCCTTGCAAATGTCAGATAATAAAGGGATATCTTACCATATCAAAATAAATGCATAGTAAATAAAAAAGCAAATATTAATTTTGTCTTAAATTTACATGATTATTTAAGTTTATTTCACAAGTATAAATATTTATTTTTTTTGTTGATACATTTCAATCTAAATATTTCAGAATGGAGTAATTCTAATGATTAGTTTCAAGAACTACAATGTTTATTTATTATGAATCAATATTGTTTATGTGTAACAACAATTTATGTTTAAACTTATAGACAATTGAGTAAATTGGCCCATGCCAAAGGGGGGTCCTTATGGGAAATCTGCAGCAACATTGGAGATGCCAAATGAGGACACACTGCTGTGAGAACGGCCAAGAAGCACCTCGAACACCTCTTACAAATCCTTCTATGTAGTCCGCTAGAAAATATTAGTGAAATAATGACTCTGCTTTCATGCATACACAACAAATGCATACAAGGCCGTGACACGCAATATAATAGAGCAGGTGTGTACTGTCGTTTAGAGAATATTCCAATACTCTAAATACTAATACTGACTCTGAACAGGATGACTCAAACTGAAACACGGCTTAAAAGCAGGAATTTGCTTCAGTGCTTGAAACAATTTGAACACTGATTAAAATGGTCTGATTATTACCACGAACAAGGATATGATTTTGCCCAAAACAATTTGTACCACAAGGAAAATACCATGCTTACTGTACTTTAAATTCTGGATTTTGCAACAAAAACAGTTACTCGTGGACTTGGCTGTTATTACGGGTACGGTCATGTCCTGACTGCCCTTCATGTTATCAAAGATGCAGCAAACTCAGAAATACTCTGTATTTTCTCGCCTGAAAACAACAAACTCATCTATAAAGCATGCTTCACAAAATCGTGCAACACTGACTCAGAGCGAGATCAGGCTTTTATTAAACTACTTGGCAATACATCTCCACTTGGACATGGTCTAGATTGGACACATTAATACAAATGAAAATGTACATTTTCTACACACAAAACACTGATGGGAATTTTCAAAAGCAGGAGGGTAAAATCCTTCCTCCGAATACAAGCCTGGCTCACAATTTCCGTACCACTTCATCCCAAAGGTCCTCGATGGGATAAGAGGTCAGGGCTCTGTGTTCGGGCCAGTCAAGTTCTTCCACACCAAATTCATCAAACCATGTCTTTATAGTCCTTGCTTTGTGCACTGGGGCGGAGTCATGTTGGAATACAAAAGGGCTTTTCCCAAACTGTCGGCACAAAGTTGGAAGCATAGTATCGTTCAAGATTGCAGACACAATTTCTGCAATTCCAGAGCTAAACTAATATTTCAAAACTCAAAACGGAATCAGTTTTGCTTTTTATATTCTTTCCCGAATCATTACAATAATCAATACAGACCTTTCTATTACTTACTTTTGCAGTGCAGTCTTGTTGATTTGTTGCATCATGTGTATGTAACTTGGAGAATGATTTCCCTGAGTGTCATTGTCACAGCAGTAAAAAAAAAAAAAAAAAAAAAGGTAGTAAGAGAATGAGCACACCATAAATGGGAATCCCCTCAATAACCGTTAAAGTTTTCACACTTTTCAGTTATTAATTTCAAAACTTGTACAGTAAGCTTGTTTAAGTTTCATGGAAATTAAACTGCTTTGAATCTAGCTGTGTTTTGTCCTCATTGTGATAAAAAAAAAAAAAATAAAAAAAAAAATTACAACTAGTAGGATTTAGACAAACACTTTAAATTCCACAAGTTTTAAACTCAAACAATTGCAAAAAGTAGTGAATTATTGTGGCCACCAGGGCTGTCAGGGGGCTCTAAAACTCCAGCGGTAGGTGATTGTTAAAACACTCAAGAAGCCTGAAGCTGAAATGCAGTGAATTTTAAGAACCTGCAATATAATCACTGCAGTTTGTGAACATTGATAATTCAGTGGAAATTCAGCAGTGAAATAAAAATTCAATTAACAAATTCTAGATTTATGTCTGTGTGTGTTTTGTACATTTTATGTGTTTTCAATTTATGGAGTCATATACAATATTACAATATCAAACCAAAATGTTCACTTTACAGTTCTTACATCAGGGTCTAAATCATTAAGTCTATTTAAAAACGTTTGGTAAGTAAGTTTACTCATACAATTTAATAATAACAATTAGCATCATCATTATTATTTAACAAGTTATTTTTAGATGCAGATAGACATTTACAGAGCAGTTTTAAAACATGCAAGAGGAGGTAGGGAAGTCCCCTAAACTCCAACAGTCGGTGGTTCTTAGAAAACTTTAACCAAGTTCAAGCATGAAGTGTGTGTGTGTGTGTGTGTGTGTGTGTGTGTGTGTGTGTGTGTGTGTGTGTGTGTGTGTGTGTGTGTGTGTGTGTGTGTGTGTGTTTTAAGTTTGTGTGACAGATATTGAAATCTACAACATAAACTCTAAAAATTATACTGTGGTCTTGTAAATATCACAATATTAAAGGGTTGTGTTACCTTAATAAGATCTCTGAAACAGGTACATGTGTTTGTTTGAGTTAAACATATAAAAATAAATGCCTAAAAAGGAACTATACAAGTTTATATACTATTATTACTATTATATATATATATATATATATATATATATATATATATATATATATATATATATATATATATATATATATATATATATATATATATATATATATTTCCTTATGTCTACTTGTATGGCCACATGTACTGTATATATTTGCTACTTGTATTTAAGGCAACTCGTATGTAGGTCTTGGATGTCTACTTGTACAGTATGTATTGCTAATTGTATAGATAGATAGACTACTTCTCTCTCCTTGTCTACTTTTATGTATGAATCACTACCTGTATGAATGGATCATTTATTGTATGTACAGGTACTTGTGTGGATGGACGGCTACTTGTATGTACGATTTCTTGTATTTATAATTCTCTAGTTGTATATATGACTATTTGTATAGACAAATAGTCATACAGTACTTGGCTAAATGGATAGCTACTTGTATGTAAGGCTAATTGCATGCATAACTTCTTGTACTGTATGCATGTCTACATGCATGTTTGTCTATTTGTATGTATGGATCAATACTTGTGAATAAGGCTATTTTATGTATGTAGGGCTACCTGCATGTTTTGATGGTTACTTGTATATACGGCTACTTGTACAGACAGATGGCTACTTGTATGTAATGATACGTGTACTGTATGTATCAATGGTTACTTGTGTGCATGGATCGCTTCTTGTACAGTATGTACGCCAACTTGTAGGGCTAGATGGCTACTTGTACGTACGGCTGCTTGTGTGGATGGGTGTCTACTTGAACACTACTTTATTGATGGATGGCTACACTGTAAAATAATTCTGTTAAAACAGCCACAGTCTTACAGTAATGTACTATTTTTTCATTTAAACCAGTAATGTGCTATAGAAAACAATGTATTCTGGGAAACATTTACTGTAGCACGTTCAACAGCAGTCTTCTATATTTATAAATTGTTGTCTTGTCCTATTTGTTAATTCTTTAAATGACAGTGCGATTCATTATTATTTTTTGGAAATGAATTGGTGTGCAAAGCTGGTCAACGTTCATTACTGTCCTGTCGAAGTAATTTGTTCTGTGTTATTATCTTAAAAGCATCACTTTTAAGGATCAGGTTAGATTTTATTCTGAAGAGGCTACTTGCGATTTTCAGCATTTGTAAATGTATTGAACGGTAATGTAAATCTTTTTGTTTATGGTCGACAGTACTTCGTTCATAAAAGTTGTATTACCAGAAGCAATGCATGAAGGTCATGCTTAGCAAGCTGTCGAGCTGGTGAACATGTGTTTAAAACTTACTTCACTGCTGACATGTGAGTAACTCGAGCGTTTACATTTTCATGGATTTTGCTCTCAAGCATTATTACATTGTTTTAGATTGTCCTTTGAATGTCAAATAGTGTTAATTGTTTCCTGTTAAGTGTTAACCGTCATTATTATCAATAGATGCTTAAAATGAAGATCAATTCAATGGCTTACGTTTGAATTTAAAGTGAGCAGGCAGTTTTAGTGTATAAAATATATAAACACAAATTTAATTTACTTGGTTTATAATTATTTATTTATTTATTTATTTATTTATTTTAATTTTTCCCCGATTTTCTCCCTAATTTAGTCGTGTCCAATTCCTCCCCGTCACTAGGGGGCTCCCACATTAAGGCTACTACTACCACTCAGCCGGGAGGGCCGACGACTATGAAGACTATTCCTCCGAACCACGTGACGCCAGCCGACCGCATCTTTTCGAACTGCTCGCTCGCGCACCGTTGGGGGCGGCGTAACACACTCGGAGGACAGCGCTATCCGCTCCCTCCGTTGCGCGAGCTCACAGACGCCCCTGACTGGCTGTAGAGCCGTGATTAATGTAGGAGCACTAAGTACCTCTCATCCCTCCCCTCTGAGAGAGCTCGGCCAATCAGCTCTCTCTAGACCTCCGGCTGCGAGAGGTTACAGCACCACCCGGGATTCGAACTAGCGATCTCCGGATGATAGGGCGAGCGCTTTAACCACTGCGCCACTCGGAGGCCACTTGGTGTATAATTTTAAGCAAATATTTTTCATAACTGCTATTTTAGCAGTATAAAAAACTGGGAATGACAATCGTGTTCTTTCGGAAATATTTAGCCTAATATTAATACATGTTTAATAATGCATGTTTATTGTTAATAGAAATGGTAATATAATGGAGCTGATCGTTTTCTGTAAATGTAGGACATTGTGTTGGATATTCTTCTCTAAATACTTGAAGTCCTTTTACTCTCATTTAAAGCTACCAATAAACATATCAATGATGTCCTCTCTAAAAGTGAAGCAAATGAGATGGCACTTTGTGTTGTTCATCAGGACTGGTTCTTTTTGCACATGTTTATAGTAGCAGATGTTTAGAAGTTTATACGTCTCTTTCTGTACTATATTTGAAATTCTGAATGCCATGTCTATTTACTGTATTCACAGCTAGTTGAATACACGAGCGAGTCTCAATGTACGAGTAGCACACATGCGCATTGCCTGCCGGGCATCATGTTATCACAACTGAGCCAATGGTTCTTCTCTCTCTTTCACTGTGGGACTATGAGTAAACGTCTTCCATGTTCAGTCTCAGTGCTTGTGTGCAGTGCAGTTGTTATATTTTAACTGTATATTTTGTATTAATTATTTTTATATGAATATTTTTGTATTGTGGACCAAATCATTAGAGTTTCCATTATTTCCTATAGGGGAAATTCGCTTTACTATACGAGTGTTTTGATATATGAGCATGCTTCCGGAATGAAATATCTCCATCCAAGATTGAACTATATTATAATATCAGGCACTTCATTAGTATCAATCGTGTAAGAGAATCAAAGGCCATACAGGGAAAGAAGGTGTCAAAGAAAATGGGGACCATTGTTCAAAGGAAATACTCCACTGTCAACTCACGTGTCTCTACCCTACGCATTGACTTTGAATTGGACTTTATATACAGTAGGTCAGATTCTCTCTAGTACAGTAGTTATTAATAAAATAGTTAAAATAAAAGTTAAAATAGATTTGAGTCACTTTGATTATGCCAATTAATGCAAAAAAAACCAAGTTTTTGAGATTAAATGTAACAAGTAGTCTCTGATATGCAATTTAAGTATGATTTATTGCTATTGTTTTAACTTTTTAAATATATACATATATAGTTTTTAATTTAGGTCCTTTATGTGATGTTCATTATATATTTTATAGATATTTAAAAAACTATACTTTTATTTGGAATTTATAATATAATAACATTCATAATGAAAATTTTAAACTCAGTTATATTATTTTCAAGTACACTTTTGTTAAAAAGAGATTTTTTTTTTTAAATAGAGTAATCAGTGAGACATTGAATTTTTACAGAAAATTTCTGTAAAGTAAATACTGTATGAGTCTGTAAAATTTAAGTTGATTGTTGGCATCTGTGCTGCCAGTAATTTACTTTGATTAAATTTTCATGTATGGCTACGTATACTGTATGTGTAGATGGCTGCTTGCATATGAGGCTATTCATACAGATAGATGGTTACTGGTGTGTATGGCTCCTTGTATATATCGATGACTACTTGTATGGTTGGATCGCTCCTTGTATATATGACTACTTGTAATGATGGATAGCAGTACTTGTATGTGTAGCTACTTGTATTACATGATGAATACTTTTATGTACAACTACTTGCATGTATGAGTGTCTATTTGTGTACAGTGTATAGCTACTTGTATATATGGATGGGTACTTGTATGTACTGTGGCTTGAATTTATTTATGTATGTCTACTAGTATGTACTGTTACTTGTACAGATGGATGGCTAGAGTACTTGTGAGTATGGCTAGTTGTGTATACAGATGGATACTTGTATTTGAGGCTCCTTGTATGTATGGATGGCTACATGTATATATGTCTATAGTACTTGTATAAATGGATGGATACTTGTTTGTATGGCTAATTGTATAGATAGATGGGTATTTGTCTGTAAGGCCACTTGTATGCAGAACTACTTGTTTCTATGTCTACATGAATGTTTGGCTATTTGTATGCATGGATGGCTACATGTTGAAGTCCTAAGTAGATGATGCTCTAAAATTCACTTAATATACTAACTACTAAAAGTACTATGCAAAGAAAATTAAGTTTTAACTAAGAAAACATTATTGAATTTGCTGTTGATAACATATGCAGATTTAGACAGGTTTCTGGACATGTAGTTTAAAGAGATTTGGTGGAATATACAAGAGCATTTTCATTTCCATAAATTATTATTTAAAAAAAAAATCTATTTAATAATAATAATTACTATCAACATAAACATTATAATATATTTTTATTTAGATGTGTTTGCATTTTTTGTAGATGCACAGAGTAGTTTTAAAACATGCATAATGCAGTTGATGACGTGTTCTGCAGTTTAAGAAAAGGGCATAGCACACAGTATAAAAGAGCAAGTGTGTACTGTCATTTAGAGAATATTCCAATCCTCTAAATACCAATGACTCTGAACAGGATGACTCAAACTGAAACACTGCTTAAAAACAGGATTTTGATTCAATGCTTGGAACAATTTGAACTCTGCAATGGTCCGATCATTACCACAAACAGTTTGATACAAGGATATGATTTTGATTCACCAATTTTTACCACATGGAAAATACCATGCTTACTTGAAATTATGGATATTGCAACAAAAACAGTTACTCGTGGACTTGGATGTTATTATGGGTACGGTCATGTCCTGACTGCCCTTCATGTTGTCAAATATGCAGCAAACTCAGAAACACTCTGTATTTTTCCAACTGAAAACAACAAACTCATCTATAAAGGATGCTTTGCAAAATCATGCAACACTGACCCAGAGCGAGATCAGGCTTTTATTAAACTACTTGGCAATACAACGCCACTTGGACATGGTCTACACGGTCAGATTGGACACATTAATACAAATGAAAATGTACATTTTTACACAAAAACCCCTGATGGGAATTTTCAGAAGCAGGAGGGTAAAATCCTTCATCCGAATACCAGCCTGCAAGCAAAAATGTGTTCTGATGAATTTGTAATGTCTGTGGCAGGAAAACCTGGAGACAGTGGCTCGCCTGTGTACAACGCTAAAGATGAACTGATTGGCATATATCAGGGAGTCTTTACATGTGATGGCAGGCCTGGTTATGGTTCTAAAATTTCTCCACAGTTTTTGCCTTGGATCTAAATACCAGCCTTTGTCACAAAATTCTTCGGTGTGGTAGTTATCGGCGGTACAGTACTACGTCCTCAGGGCTACAAATTTCATAAAGGTGAATTTTAAGAACCTGCAATATAATCAGTGCAGTTTGTGAACATTGATAATTCACTGGAAATTCAGCGGTTAAATCAACGGCATTGAACATTAAATTAACTAATTGTAGATTCATGCCTGTGTTTTGTACATGTTATGTGTTTTCAATTTTTGAACAAATATACAATATATATTAAAATATAAAACCAAAAATGTGAACAATATTAAGTGTTATTTTTCCAATGTGATTTACATTCAAGTCATTCAAGTCACAAACTTTGCTCAGTTGCTCAGTATGAAAAATTTTATGAAAATGATAATTAACGCCATCATTACTGGATGGATTTTCTTTTTTACATGTTTTACAAGTTTTTTTTAGTTGGTCATAAAAAACACATTTATAGAGCAGTTTTAAAACATGCAAGAGGCATTAGGGAAGTCCCCTAAACTTAAAAAGTTTAACCAAGTTCAAACATGAAGCTGTAATGCAGGTTTGAGAATCTGCAATGTAATTAGTGAAGTTTGCAAAAATTCATAATTCATTTGAAATTCAGCAGTGAAATCAATGGCAATGAAAATTCAATAAAAATAAAAAAAATTATGTCTGTGTGTGTTTTGTACAATTTGTACAATTTTGTGTGTGTGTGTGTGTGTGTGTGTGTGTGTCAGATATTGAAATCTACTCTCTAAATATTATACTGTGGCCTTGTAAATATTACAGTATTAAAGGGTTATGTTAACTTAATCAGATATCTGAAAACCATATACAAGATTGTTTAAGTTGGATGTCAAAACAAATGCCTAAAAAAAAGCAAGTATTCATTTTGTCTTAAATTAAATTATTTAAGTTTATTCCACAAATAGAAATTAGCATTTGACTAACCAATTATATTTTAACACACACTTATAATTAGTAATTATTATGATTACTTTCAAGAACAACAATCATTACTTATTTAAAAATCATCATTGTTTATTGTTTTTAACGACAACTTAGTAAAAATAGTAAAATAGTAAATTGCCTCAATAGGAACAACTGCATGGCACCAAGGCCTGAAATAACTATTTTATAAAAATATAGCAAACAATACACTGAGCTGTCTTTTCTAGAGACATTGATAGCCTCTAAATCAGTGAAATTGCGACATTCAAATCAGCACTCTGGACTAGTGGTTTTCCCCTTCAACAGAACGGACAACGAGGATTTTCAGAATGTGCAAACTGGTATCACTCTGTCTGTTCTCCTGCATAAAATGTACAAGAAAATAAATACAGATAATTATTTTGAGAAACAAAAAATTCAGAATTGCTTCAATCACCTGTGCTGACTTCATTATCACAGAAAAAAGAACACATGCTTGATAAAAAATAACCATCAAACCATTATGCTTCAGATTGTTAAACTTGGGTTAAATTTACTTTAGCAGTAATCTTGCATCAGTAAAACATTTGTAGAACATGGCATGCGATGCTACACTCCATAGACTGATTACTGTGAATAAATCCAAGGTCAAATCAATGTCAAAGCCATGAAACTGCCTCTGCACCTTTACATTTATTAACCACTTTCTAGTCATAGTTACGTCTATTATTAGTTATTATTATTAGTTTCAAGAACAACAATCATTACTTATTACAAATCAACATTGTTTATTTTTAAACTTAAGTTTAAATTGAAAAAAATTATTAAATTGTGTATTTAATATCAAAGACAAAAAAACCTTTAAAACAAACATCAACAGCCGCCACCAAAGAGTTTGTCTCAATAGCATTGATTCCAACAATGGGACAAGTTCTGTCAGGTCCCTCTTGTCTCATCCCCAGTGTACAAAACATGGAACAATGCTCCAGTCATCTCCATATTTTGCAGATATCATCCTCATCATGTTGGTCTCCACCTGTGGATAACACACCATCACTTAGTGTTGAAATATAACTAACACTTATGTCAAGCATTTTTGTTAAGGACGTACAACTACTGTACGTATGGATTTAATAAAATATCTTTTTTCATGTGAACATGAATTTCTGATTCATTTACCTCACTATTTAATGTGTGAGGGATAACAGGATACAGTGGTCCAACTGGATTTTATACGAAACATTCAGATAATTATTTTGAGAAACGAAAAAAAAAAAAAATCAGAATTGCTTCAATCACCTGTGCTGATTTCATTATCACAGAAAAAAAGAACACATACTTGATAAAAAATAATCAATTCATATACTTCAGATTGGGTTAAATTTACTTAAGCAATAATCTCGCATCAGTAAAACATTTGCAGAACATGGCAGGAGATGATGCATGAGAACATGGCAGCTACACTCCATGGACTGATTACTGTGAATAAACCCCGCTTCCATGTCAAAGTCATCAAACTGCCTCTGCACCTCGTCTCACTTTTAAACGTCTCACTTTACTTTCCTTAATTTTGCTTTAAATGCATGCTCTACTTAAAAAAAAAAAAAAATTCAATACATCATCAAAGCAACTATTTAGATTTATACTTTTGCTTCATACTGCCGAAACGTTGCTCTATACCCACTCCAAATATATGTTGAATGTAATAACTTCTTTAATCCGCTTATCATAGAACAAATATTTAGCAGAATCTTAAACGTTTAAAGAGTATGTCTATTAACCCTGCACTTTCAACAATGGATGTTAAAAAACAATCTGACAGTAATGTACTGTACTGTTTTCCATTAAAGCAGTAATGTGCTGTAGAACATAATGTATTCTGGGAAATATTGTACAGTAATCTTCTGTATTTATTTAATACGGTTATCTTTTGTCTTTTGCAATGCATTGTGGTCTAGTCCTGTTTGAGAATGTAATAACAGTACATTTCAATATTTTTTGGAAACTGATTGAAGTGTATCAGTGCAAAGCTGATCAAATCTCATTACTGTTCTATCGAAGTAATTTGTTTTGCGTTATTATCTTAAACATAACTTTCCGAAGCGGCAAATTAAAAGGTCATTTTCATTCAAGTATACGTGAACTTGCTGCGAACGTCATTACTTACTGTATTTACATAGCTTTTATTCTGAAGAGGATGCACAAGGAAGTCCTTCGTCATGACCTCTGCAGTTATCGGCATCTGCAACGACAAACTGAAGTGTAAATGAAACATTTTCCCTTATTTTCTTGACAGCATTTTATTCATAAAGGTTGTAAGCAAAGCATTAAGTTCATGTGTAGTAAGCTGTGGCGTTTGTGAAAATGTGTTTAGCACTTACTTCAGTGCTGACATGTGAGTAACTTGGGGATTTATATTTTCAGGGATTTTGCTCTCACCAAGCCGTTTAGTACATTGTTTTAAATTGTCTTTTGAATGTTAAATAGTGTTCATTGTTTCATGTTAAGTGTTAACCATCATTATTAACAGAGATCTTTTTTAGGCTCATGTTTAAAATGTGACGGAGCAGATTGTCTTTGTGTATAAAACAGGTATTAAACATGATTTAATTTACGTGGTATACTGTATGATTTAAAGTTTAGATGCAAAGATTTGCGCAGGCGGTATTAAAAACTGCTATTTACAACAGTGTTGTCATCCCAAAATCCCAGAAGTTATCATGGCCTTGAATGTAACATTTCTTAGAATTGATTGCAAATTGCATGTTAAACGTTATTCACTATCTATATAGTTATATTCTATTAGCTCTGCTGATCAGGTACTATAGAGTTAATCATATAGTTAAAGATTTTTAAATATATACTATATTTCTCTTTGGGCTCACAATAAAATTTCTCCTAGGAATGGGTTGAGACTGTGTGAATGCTGTGTAAATATTACCTTACTATCTGAGTTGTTACCGTGCAATTTTAGACAAAGTTTCGAAATTACTGCTAACTGCTTTTTTGCAGCGATCCAGTATTCTGGAATAAATCTTCGAGAGAAACAATGAACACAGGAGTGATTACAGGTACTGTGCATGTGTCCCATCTCAGGACCTGGAGAGAGTAAATACCAAAATGTTACGTGTACTGTACTGTTTTGTTATTACTTGTATTGTTACTATTACTGAATATTTTTACAATTTAAAATGCATGTTTTAACACGTTTTTATGTGTTGCCTTGGTTTGAGCAGTCGATATTATGCTATTTAATGCAAAAAATAAATATTTTATTGCCATGATTTTTTTTTTTTTTTTTTTTAGTTTTTGAGTTTAAATGTAACAAATAGTCACTTACATGCAATTAAAAAATTATTTATGGATATTGTTTTGACTTTTTTAATAAAAAAATTTTGTTACCTATACATTTTTCTGTGGCTCGTTCCTTGGGTCATTTTTCCATTGGGTTTTTATTCCTTCTTTTAATAAAAGTTTGTGATTTATATCTTTTCTAATGTGTTTATTGTATATTTTATAGATATTTACAGAACAATACATTTTTACTTTTATTTGGAATTTTTAACATAATAACATTTATATTGTAGATTTTTTTATTTATGTCAAACCTCAAGTTATTTTATTATCAATTATACCTTTGTTTACTAAACAGAGAAAATAAAAGTTTAACTGTAATAATCAGTTACGCATTACATTTTCAAAATCAGAAATTGCAATAAAATAAATACTGAATGTATACTGTTAAATTACAGAAGCTTGCTGGCGTCTGTGCTGCCAGTAACTTACTGTTATTTAACAGGAAAAAGATTTACAGTGTGCATTGCAAAAACAAAAGATTCGAATGTAATACCCGAAATTAGTTGACAGTCTATATTTTGATATGCTACAGAGATAATCGCCTTTCTCCATACAATGAATGTTGTACATTTTACACTTTACTTATAGCGGTAAAGAATCGAATCAAATGAGGTTAAGGTTTTTACACAAAAACTGTGTTTTCTCTCTACACTATTAAAAACTGAAATATTGCTAATTGTATGTTCTGCGATTAAAATAAACATTAATCAGGGAGTCAGGAAGACGAGAATCACATCCAAAACAGAAAGATGAACTTACTCGAACACAACAAAATCCAGCCCTGGGCACGCCGCACAGTACTTTCATGATGATCCCCAACAGCAACTGCAAGAGTACATTTTTCAAATGAAAATGAAAATATTAACTTTTGTAAGTTGAGTTAAATTAAAACTATGACTAGGTTTGTGTGCAGTGACTGCAAAACATTTAAATATGACAAGTAAATACATAATAATATTTAACTCTTATCTTTTTACATGAATGAAATCTGTACATATTTAAACTTTTACTTGGGAAATTCTTGTTAAAATGAACTTTTACGATTAAAAAAAGTACGATGTTTAATTCAATATATTTTACCACACCAAAAAAATTTTTGTTTTTCAGTGTAACTTTATATTCACACATTTGGAATGGTCCACCTTGCACCCCGAATTGCGAGTTGGCTTGTTTCACTCAAACACTTTACGAACAGCTGATAGAGAGGTACAGTAGCATTATTTAGGGACAGAGCATGTTGCTGCAGTACAGTATCTGCGCAGTCCCACTTCTCCCTCGCGGCTCTGTCACTCTGTCACTTAATGTGGTCAGTCCCGAGGTTCCGTGTCCGGAGTTGAAGTTGAAGCACATGATGCTCTAAAATTTACTTGAAGTACAAAGGTACTACAAGGGCTCCACACGTCAACATTATTGAATTAGCTCTTGATAACACTGTATCCATGCTTGTTTAACAACTTTCAAAGGTGAAAATTATGGCAAAAAATTCTAGCAATGAATTAACAAATGAGGACAAAGATCATTGTTACTAAAGAGACTGAATGTTGAGCAAAATCAGCAGCTGGTAAAGGTGGAACTGATTTTAACCACCTTGTGTCCTGACATCTGTTTCATCCATAATAATACAGTACATCACACTTTATTAGTTCATTAGATTATTTTATACAAATCTGCATCTGTAACAAGAAAACAGTAGCTAAAGCTATGAAATGGACAGGAATTAAAATGGTTTAGATCAGACCCGTCTGATCAATACCATTTTGTAGATCTACTGTATGATTGGCTTCTTGTAGGTACTGTACGGCTACTTAAATAAAAGGACGGCTACGAGGTGAAGTCCTAAGTACAGGATGCACTAAAATGTACTTCAGTAATAATACTTAACATACGAAAGTACTACAAGTACTACACAAAGGAAAATATGTTTGAACTAAGAAAGCATTATTGATTTTGCTGTTGATAACATACAGTATGCAGATCTAGGCATGAAGTTTAAAGAGTTTTGGTGGAATCTACAAAAGCATTTTTTAATTCCAGAAATTTTACACTGTTAGATGTACAGTACAAGCTGTTTTCTCAAACAATTTAATAGTAATAAATACTATCAACATAATTATTATTGTATTGATTTTTTATTTATTTAGATGTTTTTCTTTTTTCTTTACATATTTGAGAAGTTATTTTTAGAGGCACATAAACATTTACAGAGCAGTTTTAAAACATGCAAGAGGCAATAGGGAAGTCCCCTAAACTCCAACAGTAGGAGGTTCTTTAAAAAAAAACTTCAAACGTCCTAAGTTCAAACATGAAGCTGTAATGCAGTGAGGTTACACACAGTATAAAAGAGCAAGTGTGTACTGTCATTTAGAGCATATTCCAATCCTCTACATATGAATACTGACTCTGAACAAAATGACTCAAAACTGGAACACGGCTTAAAAGCAGGATTTTGCTTCAATGCTTGGAACAATTTGAACTCTGCAATGGTCCGATTATTACCACGAACAGTTTGATACAAGAATATAATTTTGCCTCAGCAATTTTTACCACAAGGAAAATGCCATGCTTACTTGATATTATGGATTTTGCAACAAAATCTCATGGACTTGGTAGTTATTGACTGCCCTTCATGTGATCAAAGATGCAGCAAACTCAGAAATACTCTGTATTTTATCTACTGAAAACAATAAACTCATCGATAAAGCATGCTTTACAAAATCATATTAAATTAAATTACTTGGCAATACAACTCCACTTGGACATGGTCTACACGATCAGATTGGACACATTAATACAAATGAAAGTGTACATTTTTACACAAAAACCCCCTGATGGAAATTTTCAGAAGCAGGAGGGTAAAATCCTTCATCCGAATACCAGCCTGCAAGCAAAAATGTGTTCTTACGGATTTGTAATGTAATTGCAAGAAAACCTGGAGACAGTGACTGGCATGTGTACAATGATAAGGATGAACTGACTGGCATATATAGTGCATATATAGATTACATGTGATGGCAGGCCTGGTTATGTTTCTAAAATTTCTCCACAGTTTTTGCCCTGGATTTAAACACCAGCTTTTGTCACAAACTCTGAACCAAACTACGAAGTGCTTATAATTTTGATCAGAAAAGTTTTTAACAACAAAGGTATATTTACTATACAGACAACAGTATTTGGCCAAACCTGCAATGACATTGTATCCCAGTACATACAGTATACTTCGAAGGCTGTTTATGGAGTGTTTCTATCTGAATTTTTGGCCATTCATTCTGTAGAGCATTTATGAGGTCAAGCACTGATGTTGGTTTTGTGAACATTCATAATTCACTGGAAATTCAGCGATCAAATCAATAGCACTGAAAATTCTATGAACTAATTCTAGATTGACGCCTGTGTGTGTTTTGTACGTTTTATGCTGTAGGTTTTCAATTTATGGGCACATACAATATACAGTATATTAAAATATCAAACAAAAATGTTCACTTTCAAGTTCTTACATCATGGTCTAAATCATTAAGACTGTTTTTTAAAAAAAAACTCTTTTTTTAGTTAGTAGGTCAGTAAGGAAGTTTTTTCCACTGTAGGATTTATAAGCATTTCTCATACAATTTAATAATAATAAATAGTATCTTCATTATTAGATGTTTTTTCTTTTGTATTCACATATTTTACAAGTTTTTTTTTAGATGCACATACTGTAAACATTTACAGAGCAGTTTTAAAACATGCAAGAGGCAGTAGGGAAGTCCCCTAAACCCCAGCAGTAGGTGGTTCTTAAAAAACTTTAACCAAGTTCAAACATGAAGCTGCAATGCAGTGAGGTTTGAGAAACTGCTATATAATCGGTGCAGTTTGTGAAAATGCATAATTCAATTTGTGTTTTTTGTGAAGTTGGTGTGTGTGTGTGTGTGTGTGTGTGTGTGTGTGTGTGTGTGTGTGTGTGTGTGTGTGTGTGTGTGTGTGTGTGTGTTGGTTTCAGGTTTGTGTGACAGATATTAAAATCTACAACATTCACTCTTAAAATTATGCTGTGGCCTTGTAAATATCACAATATTAAAGTTATGTAACTTTAATAAGATCTCTGAAACACGTACATGTGATTGGTTGAGTTAAACATATCAAAATAAATACCTAAAAAAAAGCAACTATTAATTTTGTTTTAATTGTACACTAATAATTTATGTTTACTTCACAAATATAAATTAGTAATTGAATAACAAATTATATTTTAACACACGCATTCTATATATATATATATATATATATATATATATATATATATATATATGGCTACTTTTATGTACTGCTGCTTGTGTGGATGGGTGTCTACTTACTTGGAATGATGGATGGCTACACTGTAAAATAATTGCTGTTAACACAGCCACAGTCCGACAGTAATGTACTGTTTTCATTCTAAACCAGTAATGTGCTATAGAAAACAATGTATTCTGGGAAACATTTAACACTTTCAACAGCAGTCTTCTGTATTTATAAATTGTGGTCTAGGTCTATCAGTTAATTCTTTAAATAACAGTGCGATTCAGTATTTTTTGGAAATTGATTGGAGTGCAAAGCTGGTCAACGTTCATTACTGTCCTATCGAAGTAATTTGTTCTGCGTTATTATCTTAAAAGCATCAATTTTAAGGATCAGGTTAGATTTTATTCTGAAGCGCCTACTTGCGATTTTCAGCATTTGTAACAACATATTGAATGTTAATTTCAATCTTTTTCTTTATGTTTGACAGTACTTTGTTCATAAAAGTTGTTTTTACCAGAAGCAATGCATGAAGGTCATGCTTAGCAAGCTGTCGAGCTTGTGATCATGTGTTTAGAACTTCGCTGCTGACATGTCAGTAACTCGAGGGTTTATATTTTCATGCGTTTTGCTCTGAAGCATTATTAGCTTGTTTTAGATTGTCTTTTGAATGTCAAATAGTGTTAATTGTTTCCTGTTAAGTGTTAACCGTCATTATTATCAGCAGCTGCTAAAAATGGAGATCAATTCAATGGCTTACGTTTGAATTGAAAGTGAGAATATAGTTTTAGTGTATAAAATATATGAACACAAATTTAATTTACTTGGTGTATAATTTTAAGTTTAGCTGCAAATATTTTTAATAACTGCTATTTTAGCAGCAGTGTTGGGTGTAACAAGTTAGAGTACTCCGAATACTTTTTTGATGTAATGAGTAATCTAACACGTTATGTCCGACAATTAAGTACTCAATTATTTAGTTATTTTTTGAAAAATTTTATCCGTTATTCAGACAATTTATTTAATCCGTGAGCCAGACAGTAGTCTTCCCAATCCATTAGTGTGTGTGTGTGTGTGTTTGTGTGTGTGTATGTGTGTGAGAAAGTCGTCCTACGATCGCCCCCCTCTGTTATTCCTGCTATTATACCCCTATCTCACTTATGCGGTTTGACTATGTGAGAACCGATGCGCGGAAAGATGGAAACCCAATCACAGCGCCAAAACTCGCAGTGAATCATGATGAACTGTACTTACGGCCACTGCGCCAAACCGCGTAGATGAAATAGGGATATTAGTACAGTAGTTAACCGATTATGGGCCAAACGTCGCTGAGTGATGATGGTAGAATATTTATAAAGGTCTTGACTAAAACAACATGCATGAGGAAGCACATAGGAGTTTTAATTTCTGCAGTGGAAAAGTACTCTCACTAACAAACTGTAATGTAATCGGTTACATTACTGCGTTACTTTCTGATAAAAGTAGTTACTTTTTTATCAGAAAGTAATGCAGTAATGTAACTGATTACTTTTTGAAGACAGTAATTTTGTAATGTAATTAGTTACTTTAAAAAGTAATGTCCTCCAACACTGTTTAGCAGTATAACTTTGCAATAACAATCGTGTTCTTTCAGAAGTATTTTGCCTAATATTAACACATGTTTGATAATGCAAGTTTATTCTTAATAGAAATGATAATATAATGGAACTGATCATTTTCTGTAAATTTAAGACCATTGTGGATGTTCTTCTCTAAATACTTGAAGTCCTTTTACTCTCATTTAAAGCTACCAAGAAAGATATCAATCATGTCCTCTCTAAAAGTGAAGCTGATGAGATGGCACATTGTGTTGTTGATCAGGGCTAGTCCTTTTTGCACATGTTTATAGTAGCAGATGTTTATAAGTTTAGACTTCTCTTTTTGTACTATATTTGAAATTCTGAATGCCATGTCTATTTACTGTATTCACAGCTAGTTTTATGATGAATTGCCAGTTTGTTATTTTGTTCTTCAAAAGCATCTTTTAACATGTCTGTTCCCTGATGTTAAAACAGCTCTAACTATACCTGCAAGTCCATGTCTATTATGACTATTTAGAATTATGCTGCTTGAGAACTAGCTAAGTTACAAAACCCAACCAATCTCTTTAAGATTATAAGGAGTTCCTTTTTAATTTCTATACTTTTAGTCTCCAATCACAGTGGAACCTTCGATTGTGAGTAACTTGGTCTACGAGCATTTTGCAAGATTTGCTCAATCTGTTAATAAACTTGATAAATGAGAGAGTCTTAATGTACAAGTACTGTAGCACACATTCGCTTTATCTGCTGAGCGTCATGCGATCACAGTTGAGCCAATGGTTCTTCTCACACTTGCACTGTGGGATTATGGGTAATCGTCTCCCATGTTCAGACTCAGTGCACGTGTCACTCATATATTCAACATGTGTGCACGCATGTACTGTTAATTATAACATTTTGACCACATGTGTGTGTGTGTGTGCATGTGCGTAAAGCATTTTAATTTATTTTGTGTCTAAGTGTAGTGACTATTCTTTAGTAGCAACAACGGCCCTTGTGAAGAAAACGGTTAAAAAGTCTGTAGCAGTGCAGGAGATGAATCTCTTTAACGACAATAAAACATCACATTTCTGCAAAATCCTCCAAAGGGGGGAAAAGCAAGTGTTATTAGAGAGTTGCTCGTTAAAGATGTTTCCAACAAAGCAGTGATTCGGAAATCGGCAAAAAATCGAAATTGGGTCACATTTAACTGATAGTGTAAACGTAGTTTAAGTGTCTAAATGTGTGTGTGTGTGTGTGTGTGTGTGTGTGTGTGTGTGTATTGTTGCGTACATAGGCGTTAAAGTCGTCCTGCACAGTAGCCCCCTCCTCCTCCCCACTCCTCTCTCGCCGTACTTCAGGCATGATTCTTTTCAAAGGTAATGTGCAGGTTAATTTGTTATATTTTTACTTTATATTTTGTATTAATTTTTTTAATGAATATTTTTGTGTTGTGGAGCAAACAATTAGAGTTTTCTTATAGGGGAAATTCGCTTTGATATACGAGTGTTTTGATATATGAGCATGTTTCCGGAATGAAATATCGCCATCCAAGGTTTAACTGTATTATAATTTCAGGCGCTTCATTAGTATCAATCCTGTAAGAGAATCAAAGTTCATACAGGGAAAGAAGGTGTCAAAGAAGATCGGGACAGTTGTTCAAAGGAAATACTCCACTGAACTCACGTGTCTCCACCCTATGCATTGACTTTGAATTGGACTTTATATACAGTAGGTCAGTGAGTTTTCTCTAGTACAGTAGTTATGAATAAAATAGTTAAAATAAAAGTTAAAATAGGTTTGAGTAGCCTTTATTATGCAATTTAATGCAAAAAAAATGTAATTGCCATACTTTTTTTTTGTTTCCAGTTTACGAGTTTAAGTAGTACGAGTACAAGTAGTCTCTGATATGCAATTTAAGAATGATTTTTGGCTATTGTTTTTACTTTTTTTATATATACATTTTTTTTTTACCTAACATTTTTCTCTGGTACATTGAGCAATTTTTTAACTCTACCTTTAAATAAGAGTTTTTTATTTAGATCTTGTATGAGATGTTCATTGTATATTTTGTAGATATTTAAAAAACAATACTTTTATTTGGAATTTATAATATAATAAGACTCATAATGAAATTTTTAAACCTAAAATTATATTATTTTCAAGTATACCTTTGTTTAATAGAGAAATAAAAAATTAAATAGAGTAGTCAGTGAGGCATTGAATTTTTACAGAAAATTTCTGCAAAGTAAATACTGTATGAATCTGTCAAATTAACTTAGATTGTTGGCATCTGTGCTCCCAGTAATTCACTATTATTTAACAGGAAACATTATTACAGTGTATCTGTGTATTTTCATGTATAAATGGATGGATAGTTGTTTGTACAACTAATTGTATAGATAGATGGGTACTTGTCTGTAAGGCCATTTGTATGCAGAGCTACTTGCATCTATGTCTACATGTATGTTTGGCTATTTGTATATATGGATGGCTACATGTTGAAGTCCTAAGTAGATGATGCTCTAAAGGTCACTTAATATACTAAGTACTAAAAGTGCTACACAAAGAAAACATTTAACTAAGAAAACATTACTGAAATTGCTCTTGATAACATAGATTTAGACAGGTTTCTGGACATGAAGTTTAAAGAGATTTGGTGGAATATACAAAAGCATTTTCATTTCCATAAATTTTAAATCTTTTAAAATCAATTTAATAATAATAATTACTATCAACATAATCATTATTGTATTTTTCTTTCTTTAGATGTTTTGCATTTTTTGCAAATGCACAGAGTAGTTATAAAACATGCACAATACAGTTGATGACGTGTAGATGCACAGAGTAGTTTTAAAACATGCATTATACAGTTGATGACGTGTTCTGCAGTTTAAGAAAAGGCCACGACACACAGTATAAAAGAGCAAGTGTGTACTGTCATTTAGAGAATATTTCAATCATCTAAATACAGTACTAATGACTCTGAACAGGATGACTCAAACTGAAACACTGCTTAAAAAAAGGATTTTGATTCAATGCTTGGAACAATTTGAACTCTGCAATGGTCCAATTATTACCACAAACAGTTTGATACAAGGATATGATTTTAATTCACCAATTTTTACCACATGGAAAATACCATGTTTACTTGAAATTATGGATATTGCAACAAAAACAGTTACTCGTGGACTTGGATGTTATTATGGGTACGGTCATGTCCTGACTGCCCTTCATGTTATCAAAGATGCAGCAAACTCAGAAATACTCTGTATTTTCCCAACTGAAAACAACAAACTCATCTATAAAGGATGCTTTACAAAATCATGCAACACTGACCCAGAGCGAGATCAGGCTTTTATTAAATTACTTGGCAATACAACTCCACTTGGACATGGTCTACACGGTCAGATTGGACACATTAATACAAATGAAAATGTACATTTTTACACAAAAACCCCTGATGGGAATTTTCAGAAGCAGGAGGGTAAAATCCTTCATCCGAATACAAGCATGGAAGCACAAATGTGTTCTGATGCATTCGTAATGTCTGTGGCAGGAAAACCTGGAGACAGTGGCTCGCCTGTGTACAACGCTAAAGATGAACTGATTGGCATATATCAGGGAGTCTTTACATGTGATGGCAGACCTGGTTATGGTTATGGTTCTGGTTCTAAAATTTCTCCACAGTTTTTGCCCTGGATCTAAACACCAGCCTCTTTTACAAACTTTGAACCAATCTACAAAGTGCTTACAAATTTGATCAGAAAAGTTTTTAACAACAAAGCTATAAAAAAGTATTTGGCCAAACCTGCAATGACATTGTATCCAGTCCAGTAACACAGTCCTGTCTATTACTTACTTTTGCAGTGCATCGTTGTTGTTTTGTTGCATCCTCTGTATGTAACTTTGAGAATGATTTCCCTGAGTGTCATTGTCACAGCAGCGAAAAAAGCAAAAAGGAAGGGGTGGTGTAAGAAGAGAATGAGCACACCATCAATGGAAATCCCCTAAACGACCGTTAAACTTTTCACACTTTTCAGTTATTCATTTCAAGACTTGTAAGCTTGTTTAATTTAAATAAAAATGACAATGTTTTGAATCTAATTGTGTTTTGTCCTAATTGTGATAAACCAATTACAACTAGTAGAATTTACAGAAACATTTTCAATTCCACCAGTTTTAAAGTGTAAAATAAAAAAAAAGTTTTGTTATAAAAGTTGTTGTGGTTTTGTACAGAATTATTCTGGCCACCACAGCTGTCAGAGCGCTCTAAAACTCCAATGGTAGATGGATGTTAAAACACTTCATTCATACGCAAGCATGAAGCTGGAATGCAGTGAATTTTAAAAAATCTGCAATATAATCAGTTTGTGAACATTCATAATCCAATGGAAATTCAGCAGTGAAATCAACAGCACTGAAAATTCAATTAACTAATTCTAGATTCATGTCTGTGGCTGTTTTGTGCATTTTATGTGTTTAAAATTTTTGGACTCATATACAATATATATTCAAATATAAAACAAAATGTAATTTATATTCAAGTCATTACTGAATTTCCTGATCAAAATTAAAGTCTGCTTTTTATTATTCAGGCATTGTGGTAAAGAGCAGCAGGTGCAGACCTAGACAGGTTTCTAGACATGGAGTTAGAGCGTTTTGGTGGAATATACAAAATTATTTTCATGTTGATAAATTTTACCATGTAAGAAAAACAAGCTGTTTTTCTGCCGAAACATTGCTGTATAAACAAGCTGTTTTCTTAAAAATTTAATAAGAATAATAATTAACGCCATCATTATTGGATGGATTTTTAGATGCTCATGAAAAAAAAATGCACAGAGCAGTTTTAAAACATGCAAGAGGCAGTAGGGAAGTCCCCTAAACATGTGTGTGTGTGTGTGTGTCAGAAATTGAAATCTACACTGTAAATATTATACTGTGGCCTTGTAAATATTACAATATTAAAGGTTTATGTTACCTTAATACGATCTCTGAAAACCACACACGTGATTGTTTAAGTTGGGCATATCAAAATAAATGCCTAAAAAAAAGCAAGTATTCATCTTAAATTCACACTATTATTTAAGTTTCTTCCACAAATATATTTTAACACACTTATTATTATATTGGATTTTATTAGTTTCAAGAACAACAATCATTACTTATTACAAATCAACATTGTTTATTTTTAAACTTAAGTTTAAATTGAAAAAAATCTATTAAATTGCCCCATGCAAAGAGAGGGTCCTCAGTGGAAATCTGCAGCAACATTTGAGACGAGAAGTGAGGACACAATGCTGTGAGAACGGGTAAGAAGCACCTGGAACACTCCTTACAAATCCTGGTATATAGAGAGCTAAAAAATGTTAGTGAAATAATCACTGTTATAAGATTTACTTGGTAAAATCCTCATAACAATTTGCACAAGTAGATTTAAGTAAATGTTATGTTCCAATATTAAGTACAACTCACCCGCCATTATCAGGTTAAACCTACTTAATAATGAAATTAACACTCATGAAGAAATCATGTAAAAGTCACATAATTATCTTTAATGAACTAGTTAGTTTTATTTGAAATAATCAAGTAAAAATTATTTATTGTTGTATCAGCAGGAAATGTTTTATGAAATTATTAAGTAAATCTTACCATCTTTTTGTTTTGTGAGATTTTCCCTTACTTGACTTGATCATCTTATACACTCTAAAAAATGCTGGGTTAAAAACAACCCAAACTGGGTTGTTTTTAACCCAGCTGCTGGATAAATATTGGACCAACTACATGCTGGGTTAATTTAACCCAGCAAAATGGGTTACTTATTTAACCCAGCAAGATGGGTCAAATATTCAAACCAAATTCTAGGTCATATTTAACTATACTGCTGAGTTAATTTTACCTCACAAATAGGTTATTATTATTTTTATGTTTTACACGTCTATGGGTAAAACTGTTTAATTACTTTGATATACTGGTCTATTACAAAAGAAAACACTAAGTTTTGCAAACCATACATATATGCAATAAACAACACCCAATTAATTGTACAAAACATAGAAAAATATTTATTTTTCAAAAGCACAAGATCAGATAATACAAAACACGTTCAACAGCGACATCATTACTATACTATTACTGAGAAGCACTAATGCCTGAGAGCAGTGCTGGTCATTATCTCCCCAACATCAGAATGTAGGTGTACGGACTCGACTGACATATATTCCACGGTGTTGGTTCCAACCTTAGAAAGAAAGAAAGTAAAATGGAAAAATTCGAGAGGGTTGGCTAGTATGAAGAAGATTAATGTTTTGTAACACCTCAGCTATTTTATGTGTTTGCTAACGCTAGCAACCTAGCTAAATGCTAGCGTCATGCTGGCACTACAGTTAACAGTTTAGCTTTCATTCATCACTTCACCACCTTCATACACCCTGCAAGCATTCTACAAAGAAAGCTAAAAAGCGCAGACATTTTTGCAGTTTCTTTCATATACATGTGGGGTTCTTTGGTTTGGCTAGTTAGCAGCCATTGTCAGATAAACTAGCATGCTATAGCACAGAACAAGCTGAAAGTTTGAGTGTAACACGGTAACAGTAATAAATGTTACATACAGTGAACAAATTCAGTCATAGGTGAGTGAAAGTGTGTATACAGACCTTATATTGAACGTTTACATTTCCTCTTAAATGCTCGAGGAGGAAGAAAAAAGACACGAAGCTGACACAGCCACTGAATACACCGATGAACTTTGGGGGAGGGCCGATCTGATCTGTGATGTTAGCTGTCGCTAGCTAACCCAACTCCAACCCAGCAAGCTGGGTTAAACAAAAAGTACCCAACTCCCTGTAAATAACCCAGAAAAATTACCCAACAGAGGCAACCCAGCGTTTGGGTAGTAAAAACAACCCAGCATTTTTTAGTGTGTATGATTTGATACACTCTAAAAACTGCTGGGTTAAAAAACAACCCAAACATAACCCAGCCGCTGGGTCACTATTGGACAGAACACGCGTTGGGTTGTTTTGACCCAAGTGCTGAGTTGTACTATTTAACTCAGAATTCTGGGTTGTTCATCTGACCCAACCAGTGGGTAAAACTGACAGTCTAGTTGGGTTAAATGTCAAAATGCTGGGTTATTTTATTTGACACAACCAGTTGACATAATGTAAATAGATTGTCCCAGAATAAGAAAATGTGAATAAGTCAATTTTGACAAAAATGTCAGACAAAACCATATACATAATCCCAAGGTGACCATTTGTTAAACATACAATAAATATAACATACTCTGTAAAACAATAAAAACAAGAGGACCCTGTAAATCTGCATTATTTTTCGTATTTAATACCATGTTTAAACACTTTTTTATATGGACATTTTCAATACAAATCTTATAATGCCCACATAACATCAAACATTCCCCATCTTAATATTTTAACTATTTAACTATTACTATTTCATTTCCTTTAAAATGACATTAAAAACGAAAACAATAAAACTTTTTTAAAATATTATTGATTAAATGTGTGGTGAAAAAACTGTCATCCTCAAAATTTTAACAGATGAGTATTCGTGTCCATCAATATGATCTTCAGTATGCTGGAGAAACTCGCAGGTGGGAAGACACTGCGTATTTAATATATATAATTTTAAGACAAAAAAAACCTTTAAAACAAACATCAACAGCCGCCACCAAAGAGTTTGTCTCAATAGCATTGATTCCAACAATGGGAAAGTTCTGTCAGGTCCCTCTTGTCTCATCCCCAGTGTACAAAACATGGAACAATGCTCCAGTCATCTCCATATTTTGCAGATAACACTCCCATCATGTTGGTCTCCACCTGTGGATAACACACCATCATTTAGTGTTGAAATATAACTAACATTTATGTCAAGCATTTTTGTTAAGGACGTACAGCTACATATGGATTTAATAAAATATCTTTTTTCATGTGAACATGAATTTCTGATTAATTTACCTCACTATTTAATGTGTGAGGGATAACAGGATACAGTGGTCCAACTGGATTTTATACGAAACATTCAGATAATTATTTTGAGAAACGAAAAAAATCAGAATAGCTTCAATCACCTGTGCTGATTTCATTATCACAGAAAAAAGAACACATACTTGATAAAAAAATAATCATTTCATATACAGTACTTCAGATTTTTAAACTTGGGTTAAATTTACTTTAGCAATAATCTTGCATCAGTAAAACATTTGTAGAACATGGCATGAGATGCTACACTCCATAGACTGATTACTGTGAATAAACCCCGCTTCAATGTCAAAAGCCATCAAACTGCCTCTGCACCTCGTCTAACTTTTAAACGTCTCACTTTACTTTCCTTAATTTTGCTTTAAATGCATACTCTTCTTTAAAAAAAAAAAAAGGCAACGGATACATCATCAAAACAACTATTTAGATTTATAATTTTGCTTCATACTGCCGAAACATTGCTGTATACTCACTCAAAATATATGTCGAATGTAAAAACTTCTATAATCCGATGTGGCTTATCATAGGGCGACAAAGAACAAATATTTAACAGATTCGTAAACAGTTAAGGATTATGTCTATTCACCCTGCACTGTAATAAACTGATGTTAAAAAACAGCGACAATCTGGCAGTAATGTACTGTTTTCAATTGAAGCAGTAATGTGCCGTAGAACAACTTTATTGATAAAGACATTTTGTTACCTATATGTTTCTGTGGCTCGTTCCTTGAATAATTTTTTGCCTCTACCTTTTAATAAAAGTTTTTTATTTATATCCTTTCTGATGTGTTTATTGTATATTTCATAGATCTTTACAGAACAATACTTTTCTACTTTTATTTGGAATTTTTAAATATAATAACATTTATATTGTAGATTTTTTTTTATTTTAAACCTAAAGTTCTTTTATTATCAATTTTACCTTTGTTTAATAAACAGAGAACTAAAATAAAAGTTTAACTAAAATAATCAGTTAAAATTTTTATCGAAAATTGCTATAATATAAATACTAGATTTACTGTATACTGTAAAATTACAGCAGATTGCTGGCATCTGTCCTGCCTATATTTTACTGTAAATTGTAAAAAACAAACAAAAACAAACAGAAATATACTGTGTTTTATATTTACGGTAATAAACTGTAAAGTGATTTAACAGTATGAGTACAGTAAAAATTACAGTGGAAATGACATCAGTAACTTACTGTTATTTAACAACAAAAAGGTTTACAGTGTGCATTGCAAATACAAGGGATTCAAATGTAAATACCCGAAATGACGTTGAGAGTCTATATTTCAATATGCTCCATAGATAATCGCCTTACTCCATACAATGAATTTTGTAAATTTTCCACAGCGGTAAAGAATCTAATACCTTCTAATCAGGTTCAGGTTTTTACATGAAAAACTGTGTTTTATGGATCTCTACACTATTAAAAACAGAAATATTGCTTATTGTACGTTCTGTGATTAAGATGAACATTAATCAGGAAGTCAGGAAAATGAGAATCACATCCAAAACAGAAGGATACAGCAAACTCCAGCCCTGGGCACGCCACGCAGTACTTCCATGATGACCCCCAACAGCATGGGTACAGTTTCAAATGAAAATGAAACGTTAAACTAAACTTTTGAAACTTTAGTTACTATTACTAAAGTTTGTTGCTAGATTTGTGAGCAGTGACTACAAAACATTTAAATATGACAAGTAAATACATAATAATATTGAACTCTTATCTTTTTGTATGAATTAAATTTGTACATATCTAAATTATACTTAGGAAATTCTAGTTCTCGTTACTTTTACAATGTAAAAATTATGATGGTTAATGCAATATATGTTACCACACCAAAAAGTCATTTTTTTTTTCAGTGTAACTTTATACAGCATTCACATAATTAACGCATTTGTAATGGTCCGCCTTGCACCCCGAATCACGAGTTAGCTTGTTTCAGTCTAGTTGTTTCAGCTAGTCTGAGTTTAATTAGCTGGATTATGTTGCATAGCTTTGTTCAAAAAGTAGGACTAGCCCAATACTGCTTTAAACGTTTTACTCAAGTTAAAGTCCTAAGTACACGATGTTCTAATTTTCTTAAGTACAAAAGTACTACAAGTACTCCACAAAAAGAACTATGTACGTCAACATTATTAAATTTGCTGTTGATAATATAAATAGTTCATGCTTGTTTAACAAACTTTCGGAGGTGACAATTATGGCAACAAATTCTAGCAATGAATTAACAAATAAGGAGAAAGATCACTGAATGTTGAGCAAAATCAGCAGCGGATAAAGGTGGAACTGATTTTAACCACTTTGTGTCCTGACATCTGTTTCATCCATAATAATACAGTACATCATACTTTATTAGTTCATTAGATTATTTTATACAAATCTGCATCTGTAACAAGAAAACAGTAGCTAAAGCTATGAAATGGGCAGGAATTAAAATGGTTTAGATCATACCCGTCTGATCAATACCATTTTGTAGATCTACTGTACGATTGGCTACTTGTATGTACTGTACGGCTACTTGAATAAAAGGACGGCTCCGAGTTGAAGTCCTAAGAACAGGATGCACTAAAAATGTACTTCAGTAATAATACTTAATATAAAAAAGTACTACAAGTACTACACAAGGAAAACTATGTTTTAACTAAGAAAGCATTATTGATTTTGCTGTTGATAACATACAGTATGCAGATCTAGACATGAAGTTTAAAGAGTTTTGGTGGAATATACAAAAGCATTTTTATTTCTATAAATTTTACACTGTAAGATGTACAAGCTGTTTTCTCAAACAATTTAATCGTAATATATACTATCAACATAATTATTATTGCATTGATTTTTTTTTATTAAGGAGTTTTGCATCTTTTGTAGACGCACATTAAAAGCATATACAGCATATACAGATAGTAGTTTTAAAACATGCATTGTTTTGGTGACGTATTCTGCAGTTTAAAAAAAGGCCATTACACACAGTATAAAAGAGCAAGTGTGTACTGTCATTTGGAGAATATTCCAATCCTCTACATACTAATACTGACTCTGAACAAAATGAACGAAAAAGTTTTTACACTGTGGGATGTATAAGCATTTCTCATACAATTTAATAATAATAATTAGCAGCATCATTATTCGATGTTTTTTCTTTTTTCTTTACATATTTGAGAAGTTATTTTTAGAGGCACATAAACATTTACAGAGCAGTTTTAAAACATGCAAGAGGCAGTGGGGAAACTCCAACAGTAGGTGGTTCTTTAAAAAAAAACTTTAACCAAGTTCAAATATGAAGCTGTAATGCAGTGAGCTTTGAGAATCTGCAATATAATCAGTGCAGTTTATGAAAATACATAATTCAAGATCTTTGAAACAGGTACATGTGATTGTGTTAAACATATCAAAATAAATGCCTAAAAAAGGCAACGATTCATTTTGTTTTAAATGTACAATTATTATTTATGTATACTCCACAAATAGAATTTAGTACTTGACTAACAAATTAGTCAAGTACAAGTCAAGTTACACACACACTGTATATTATATATTATATATATTAATATACTTATATTTTTTGATACATTTCGATCTAAATAATGCAGTGAGTATACTGATTAGTTTCAGTAAGAACTACAATCATTACTTATTCCAAAGCAATATTGTTTATGTTTAACAACAACTTAAGTTTAAACATAAAATTGAGTAAATTGCCCCATGCAAAGAGAGGGTCCTCATGGGAAACACTCCTTACAAATCCCTAGAGAGTAGGCATCTAGAAAAACTTGGTGAAATAATAACCCACACAAATACATATACTGTATAGTAAGTAACTTTATATTAAAATAATTTACACATGTGTAATGATCTGTCTTGCCCTCGATCCTTTGTATGTATGGATGGCTACTTGTATACATGGCTGCTTTAGTGGATAGATGAGTACTTGCATATGTGTAAGGCTTCTTGTATGTATGTATGTCTACTTGTACAGTATGTACGCGACTTGTATGGATACATGGCTACTTGTATATATGGCTACTTGTATGTATGGATAGCTAATTCTATGTAAGGATACTTATGAGTAGCTACTTGTAAGGATGGATCGCTCCTTGTATGTACAGCTGCTTGTATGGGTGGATGTCTACTTGCATGTTTGACTTCTTAAACGTATGAATGTCTACTTGTAAATATGGCTGATTATATATCCTTATATAACTTGTATGGCCACATGTTCTGTATATATAGATGGCTACTTGTATTTAAGGCAACTTGTATGTATGTACTGTATGTCTGCTTGTTTGTACTGCTGATTGTATAGATAGATGGCTACTTCTCTCTATGGCTACTTTTATGTATAGATCACTACCTCTATGAATGGATTGTGTATTGTATGTACAGGTTCTTGTGTGGATGGATGGCTACTTGTTTGTACGATTTCAGTCTTCTGTATTTATAAATTGTGGTCTAGGTCTATTTGTTAATTCTTTAAATAACAGTGCGATTCAGTATTTTTTGGAAATTGATTGGAGTGCAAAGCTGGTCAAAGTTCATTACTGTCCTATCGAAGTAATTTGTTCTGTGTTATTATTTTAAAAGCATCAATTTTAAGTATCATGTTCAGTCAAGTATGCGTTAACTTGTCGCAGACATCATTTCTCATTTATATAGCTTTTATTCTGAAGAGACTATACTTGCGATTATCAGCATTTGTCCAACATATTGAATGGTAATTTAAATCTTTTTAAATAGAATATGTGTTTAGAACTTCAGTGCTGACATATAGCGTTTATATTTTCATGGAATTTGCTGTCAAGCGTTATTACATTGTTTTAGATTGTCTTTTGAATGTCAAATAGTATTAACTGTTTCATGTTAAGTGGTAACCGTCATTATCATCAGCATCTGCTAATAATGGAGATAATTTCAGTGGCTTAGGTTTGAAATTGAAAGTGAGCCGATAGTCTATAAAATAAACACAAATTTAATTTACTTGGTGTATAATTTGAAGTTTATGTGCAAATATTTTTAATTAGTAGTATAAAAAACTGGGAATAACAATTGTGTTCTTTCAGAAATATTTAGCCTAATATTAATACATGTTTGATAATGCATGTTTATTGTTAATAGAAATGGTAATATAATGGAATTGATCATTCTTTGTAAATGTAAATGTCAGTGGTGTCTGCTCTAAAAGTGAAGTTAATGAGATGGCATTTCGTGTTGTTCAGCTGCTTATCGTGCATTTTAGAGAGAACATATCAGGGTTAGTTCTTTTTGCAGATGCAAGTTTATACTTCTATTTCTGTCCTATATTTTACATTCTAATTGCCATGTCTAGGTGCTATGTCTTCGGCTCTTTAGGTCCTCACAGGTTCGGAACTTAGGTTTCCTGCTAGATGACACAGAAAAATTTGATAAACAAATCTCTACCGTGATCGAATCTAGTTTTTATCCATGCATCTCTCCTTGACTATTGCAGTTCTCTTTATTTTGGTATTTCTTAATCCCAAATCGCCCGTCTTCAACTGGTTCAGAACGCCGCTGCTCAATTTCTCTTGAAAAAGAAAAAAAGGGATCATGTGACTCCGCTTTTGAAGGCCCTCCATTGGTTACCTGTTCATTTCAGAATACACTACACACACTAAAATTTTACTATTTGTTTTTAAATCGCTACACCAGCAGGCGTTCATCTACTTATCTGAATTGCTGCACCAACACACCCCCCTGAGAAGTTTGAGAACCTGTGACCAGAACCTCCTTTTAATTCCACACTCCAGACTTAAGCGTAGAGGTGACCGTGCTTTTTCAGTAATTGGGCCTCGTTTTTGGAATGGCTTGCCAATTAATATCCGAATGGCTCCTAGTCTGACTACTTTCAAATCCCTTTTAAAAACCCATTTGGTTTCCCTGGCCTACTAGGCTTTACTGTTCTTTTAAGCTTCTGTGTTTATTTATTTATTTATTTCATTTTTATTTTTTCCTCTTTCTTAGGCTGTAGTTGTGTACTTTTATTCTTTTATGGTGTTTATGTGGATGTACAGCACGTTGGTCAGTCTTGTGGCTGTAGTAAATGTGCTATATAAATAAACGAAACTAAACTAAACATGTCTATTCATTCACGGGTAGTTTTCCGATTAATTGCCAGTTTGTTATTTTGTTCTTCAAAAGCATTTTTTAACATGTCTGTTCTCTACAGGTGTGTGCCACTGCACTGATGTTGAGACAGCTCTAACTATACCTGCAAGTCCACGTCTATTACGACTATTTAGAACTATGCTGCTTGAGGACTAGCTTACTAAGTTACAAAACCCAACCAATCTCTTTAAGATTATAAGGAGGTCTTTCTAATTTTTATACATTTAATCACCAACTGCACTGGAACCTTCAACTGTGAGTGACTTGGTCTACGAGCATTTTCCAAAATTCATAAATGTTCATAAATTTTAACTTGATTAAAGAGTAAGGACTTGATTTATGACTACTGTAGCACACATGAGCTTTATCTGCCGAACGTCATGTTATCACAACTGAGCCAATGATTGTTCTCTCTCTCGACTGTGGGATTATGGGTAATCGTCTCCCATGCTCGGTCACAGTGCGCTTGCTTCATTTGTATATTCAACATCTGTGCGCGCACGTACTGTTAATTATAACATCGTGACCATGTGTGTGTGTGCGAGTGCGTAAAGCATTTTAATTATTTTGTGTCTAAGTGTAGTGACTATTCTTTAGTAACAACAACCTCCAACAATGGCCCTCGTGAAGAAAACGGTTAAAAAGTCAATAGCAATGTGCAGTGTGTGTGTGTGTGTGTGTGTGTGTGTGTGAGTGTGTGCGTGTTTTTGTGTACATGGGCATTAAAGTCATCCTGCACAGTATGACTTCTCCCCACTTCTTCTTCTCTTCCACATTCTTCGTTCTCCGGAACGAAGTATGCTCGCCATCCAAGGCTTAACTGCAAAGAATTATAATAGTATACAGGTAATAGTAATAGAATAACTCAGTATGAATAATATTTTGAAAGACTGATGTTGCCATATTAAACCACAGGAAACTTTCCAATAGTCAAAACTAGACAGATACTTGTGATAAAGACTTAAGATAGATAGTTGTATTGTCATTAATCCTAAACATTCTTACAATTTAAAAAGCTTAAAATGTTTTAACAAGTTATTATGTTTTGCCATGATTTTAAGTAGCCTTTATTATGCAATTTAGTGTAAAAAATATTTATTGCGATAGATAAATTTTTTTGGTTTTAAGTTTTTGAGTAGTCTCTCATATGCAATTTAAGAATTATTCATGACTATAGTTTTTTCTTTTGAATATTATTTTACCTACATTTTTTTCTCTGGCTGGTTCGTTGGGTAATTTTTTGACTCTACCTTTAAATAAAAGTTTTTGATTTTCAATGTGTTTATTGTATATTTTATAGATATCTAAAAAACAACAACAACAACACAGTTATTCAGAATTTATAATATAATGAGATTCATAATATAGATTTTTAAAAACATAAAGTTACATTATTATCAAGTATACATTTGTTTAATAAACAGAGAAAATTAACGTTAAACTGTAATATTCAGTGAGCCATTTAGATTCTACAGGGAATTTCTGTAAAGTAACCACTGTATGAGTCTGTAAAGTTACAGTAGATTGTTGCCTTCTGTGTGACTACTTGCATGTATTTATATCTATTTGTATACAATACAGTATATGGCTATTTGTATATATGGATGGTTACTTGTATGTACTGCTACTTGAATTTTTGTATGAATTTTTATCTACTAGGATGTACAGTTACTTCAATAGATGTATACAGTAGATGGATGGCTATTTGTTAGTATGGCTAGTTGTATATATGGATGGCTACTTGTATTTAAAGGTACTTGTATTTATGGATGGCTACATATATATATGTCTACAGTACTTGTATACATGGATGGATACTTGTTTGTACGGCTAATTGTGTATATAGATGGGTATTTGTATATATGTATATATGTAAGGCTACTTGTATGCAGAGCTACTCGTTTCTATGTCTACTTGTATGTTTGGCTATTTGTATGCATGGATGGCTATTTTTATGTACGGCTACTTGGATGGATGGATGGATGGCTGCTTATATGTACTGTACGGCTACTTGTATATAAGGATGGCTACAAATTGAAGATCTAAGTACATGACGTTCTAAAATTCACTTAATATACTAAGTACTATATAAAGAAAAATACATTTTAACTAAGAAACATTATTAAATTTGTTGTTGATAACAGATTTAGACAGGTTTCTGGACATGGAGTTTAAAGAGTTTTGATGGAATATACAAAAGCATTTTTATTTCCATACATCAGTGTAAGATGTACAAGCTGAAACAATTCAATAATAATAATTACTATTAACATACTCATTATTGTATTGATTTTTTTATTGAGATCTTTTGCATTTTTTTTGTAGATACCCGCATGTACAGAGTAGTTTTAAAACATGCATAATACAGTTGGTGACGTATTGTGCAGTTAAAGAAAAGGCCATGACACACAGTATACACACGTGGACAAAATTGTTGGTACCCTTCAGGTCAATGAAAGAAAAACTCACAATGGTCACATAAACAACTTTAATCTGACAAAAGTAATAATAAATAAGAATTCTATGAATGTTAACCAATGAAAGTCAGACATTGCTTTTCAACCATGCTTCAACAGAATTATTTAAAAAAAATGAACTCATGGAACAGGCCTGGACAAAAATGATGGTACCCCTAACTTAATAGTTTGTTGCACAACGATTCCTGTAACTGTCAATGAGACTTCTGCACCTCTCTGCAGGTATTTTGGCCCACTTCTCATGAGCAAGCTGCTCCAGTTGCTTCCGGTTTGAAGGGTGCCTTTTCCAGACAGCATGTTTCAGCTCCTTCCAAAGATGCTCAATAGGATTGAGGTCAGGGCTCATAGAAGACCACTTTAGAATAGTCCAATGTTTTCCTCTTAGCCATTCTTGGGTGTTTTTAGCTGTGTTTTGGGTCATTGTCCTGTTGCAAGACCCATGACCTGCGACTGAGACCCAGCTTTCTGACACTGGCCAGCACATTTCTCTCTAGAATCCCTTGATAGTCTTGAGATTTCATTGTACCCTGCACAGATTCAAGACACCCTGTGCCAGATGCAGCAAAGCAGCCCCAGAACATAACAGAGCCTCCTCCATGTTTCACAGTAGGGACAGTGTTCTTTTCTTCATATGCTTCATTTTTCCATCTGTGAACATAGAGCTGATGTGCCTTGGCAAAAAGTTCCATCTGTCCATAGGACATTCTCCCAGAAGCTTTGTGGCTTGTCAACATGTAGTTTGGCATATTCCAGTCTGGCTTTTTTATGATTTGTTTTCAACAATGGTGTCCTCCTTGGTCGTCTCCCATGTAGTCCACTTTGGCTCAAACAACGACGGATGGTGCGATCTGACACTGATGTTCCTTGAGCATGAAGTTCACCTTGGATCTCTTTAGAAGTCTTTCTGGGCTCTTTTGTTACCATTCGGATTATCCGTCTCTTTGATTTGTCATCAATTTTCCTCCTGCGGCCACGTCCAGGGAGGTTGGCTACAGTCCCATGGATCTTAAATTTCTGAATAATATGTGCAACTGTAGTCACAGGAACATCTAGCTGCTTGGAGATGGTCTTATAGCCTTTACCTTTAACATGCTTGTCTATAATTTTCTTTCGAATCTTCTGAGACAACTCTTTCCTTCGCTTCCTCTGGTCCATGTTGAGTGTGATACACACCATGTCACCAAACAACACAGTGACTACCTGGAGCCCTATATATAGGCCCACTGACTGATTACAAGATTGTAGACACCTGTGATGCTAATTAGTGGACACACCTTGAATTAACATGTCCCTTTGGTCCACATTATTTTCAGTATTTTCTAGGGGTACCATCATTTTTGTCCAGGCCTGTTCCATGAGTTTATTTTTTTAAATAATTCTGTTGAAGCATGGTTGAAAAGCAATGTCTGACTTTCATTGGTTAACATTCATAGAATTTTTTTAAATTATTACTTTTGTCAGATTAAAGTTATTTCTGTGACCATTATGAGTTTTTCTTTCATTGACCGAAGGGTACCAACAATTTTGTCCACGTGTGTAAAAGAGCAAGTGTGTACTGTCATTTAGAGAATGACTCAAAATGGAACACGACTTAAAAACAGGATTTTGATTCAATGCTTGGAACAATTTGAACTCTGCAATGGTCCGATTATTACCACAATCAGTTTGATACAAGGATATGATTTTGCCTCAACAATTATTACCACAAGGAAAATACCATGCTTACTTGAAATTATGGATTTTGCAACAAAAACAGTTACTCATGGATTTGGTTGTTATTACGGGTACAGTCATGTCCTGACTGCCGTTCATGTTATCAAAGATGCAGCAAACTCAGAAATACTTTGTATTTTCTCCACTGAAAACAACAAACTCATCTATAAAGCATGCTTTTTTTTTTTTTTTTGGATTTTTCCCCCGATTTTCTCCCTAATTTAGTCGTGTCCAATTCCTCCCCGTCACTAGGGGGCTCCCACATTAAGGCTACTACTACCACTCAGCCGGGAGGGCCGAAGACTATCACGTGTTTCCTCCGAACCACGTGACGCCAGCCGACCGCATCTTTTCGAACTGCTTGCTCGCGCACCGTTGGGGGCGGCGTAACACACTCGGAGGACAGCGCTATCCGCTCCCTCCGTTGCGCGAGCTCACAGACGCCCCTGACTGGCTGTAGAGCCGTGATTAATGTGGGAGCACTAAGTACCTCTCATCCCTCCCCTCTGAGAGAGCTCGGCCAATCAGCTCACTCTAGACCTCCGGCTGCGAGAGGTTACAGCACCATCTATAAAGCATGCTTTACAAAATCGTGCAACATTGACTCAGAGTGAGATCATGCTTTTATTAAACTACTTGGCAATACAACTCTACTTGGACATACAGATCTAATCAATAGAGATCTTTCTATAACTTACTTTTTCCAGTGCAGCGTTGTTGATTTGTTGCATCATGTGTATGTCACTTTGAGAATGATTTCCCTGAGTGTCATTGTCACAGCAGTGAAAAAAAGCAAAAAGGAAGGGGTGGTGTAAGAAGAGAATGAGCACACCATGAATGGAAATCCCCTCATCAACCGTTAAACTTTTCACACTTTTCAGTCATTCATTTCAAAACTTGTAAGCTTGTTTCATTTACATAAAAATGAAACTGTTTTGAATCTAGCTGTGTTTTGTCCTCATTGTGATTAAAAATTTTAAACTCCACCAGTTTTTAAAAACATTTTATTATACAAGTTGTTGTGGTTTTGTACAGAATTATTCTGGCCACCACAGCTGTCAGAGCGCTCTAAAACTCCAGCATTGGTGGTTGTTAAAACACTTCATTCAAATTCAAGCATGAAGCTGAAATGCAGTGAATTTTAAGAACCTGCAATATAATCCGTGCAGTTTGTGAACATTCATAATTCAGTGGAAATTCAGCGGTTTAATCAATAGGACTGAAAATTCTATGAACTCATTCTAGATTGACGTCTGTGTGTGTTTTGTACATTTTATATGTTTTCAATTTAGGGACACATATACAATATATATTAAAATATTTAAGAAAAATGTTCACTTTCAAGTTCTTACAGCAGGGTCTAAATCATTAACACTATTTTTTTTTTTTTTTTAAACCTCTTTGTTAGTCAGGCATTGTGGTAAGGAAGTTTTTTTCACTGTAGGATGTATAAGCATTTCTCATACAATTTAATAATAATAATTGGCATCATCATTATTAGATGGCTGTTTTTTTCTTTTTCTTTTTTTTTTTTTTTTTTACATATTTGA
Organism: Clarias fuscus; assembly: GCA_030347435.1. Lineage (NCBI taxonomy): Eukaryota > Metazoa > Chordata > Actinopteri > Siluriformes > Clariidae > Clarias > Clarias fuscus. The sequence continues at coordinate 3,653,604 of CM059207.1, read as the reverse complement.
CAAGTTATTTTTAGATGCACATAAACATTTACAGAGCAGTTTTAAAACATGCACGAGGCAATAGGGAGGTCCCCTAAACCCCAGCTGTAGGTGGTTCTTAAAAAAAACTTTAACCAAATTCAAACATGAAGCTGTAATTGATTAAAGATTAAAAAATTAAAATTTACTCATATATTATATAGATTCATTACAACATTGATACTGACTTGTAAATATTTCAAGTTTTTATTGATTTTTTATTTTAATGATTATGGCTTACAGCTAATGAAAACTTTTAGAAAAATTCAGAAATTCAGTATTTCAAAAGATTAGAATATTGTAAAAAAAAAGTTCAATATTGAGAATATTAAGTGTTTCCCACTCTAATCAGCTAAATAACTCAAAACACCTGCAAAGGTTTCTGGGCTTTCTCTCAGTCTGGGTCAATACGCTACACAATCATGGAGAAGCACATTAATGGAAAGTTGAATGGAAGCAAAAATGTGCACAAGCAACGATAAACGCAGCATTGGGAAAATTGTGAAACAAAGCCCATTCAAGAATTTGAGGGAGATTCACAAGGAGTGGACTGCAGCTGGAGTCAGTCCTTTAAGAGGGATAATTCAACTTAATATCTCTAAATTCTTAATTCTTCACTTAGCAATGGCTTCATACCTAATCTTTTAAAGTAACACTTATTAAACCCTTGATTAAGAAATGTGACATTGAAACATGTCAGTTATCTGACTATAAACCAATATCAATTCTCCCCTTTATTTCCAAGATTCTACATCTACATCTAGGCATTTGGCAGACGCCCTTATCCAGAGCGACTTACATTTTTATCTCATTATACATCTGAGCAGTTGGGGTTAAGGGCCTTGCTCAAGGGCCCAAAAGGGACAACTTGGTGGTAGTGGGACTTGAACCTGGAACCTTCTGAACCATAGTCCAATGCCTTAACCACTGAGCTACCCCTGACCTTTCTAAAAAAATTGCTTGTAGCACAGCATTCATGAATCAGCCTTTGTCATAGCACAGGGACAGCACTGGTTAAAGTGGTAAATTATCTATTGGGTTGTGTGTCCTTGCTTGTGCTAATTAACACAATTCATGGATGATCCAATTTTATTCTCTTCAATTAAATTTCAGCAAAGAAGGTCTACAGAAAGAAAATGGCTGGCTAAATTTGACCAAATGAATTGATGCCCCTGTAAGCATATTTTTGTAAAATATACTTGTGTATGCAGCAATGTAACAATATGATAATATTAATCAACATAATATTAATCTTAGTGCAAACAATATTAATCTTAAGTGACAGAAGATAAAAGTAAGCAGAGAGAAGATCAGTGTGCAGAAGTAACCAGAAGTAAAAAGGACCTATGCATATCATAAAAATTAGAAGTTAGTGGCAGAAGAAAACATAATGGGTTCACTCAGAGGTGAGCCAAGAAAAGAAGACGACTATAAGACAGGTACATGGGAAAACCCTAGAGTGACCCAGACATAAACTGTACTTTTCTTTTTAGCTGTCATGTGTATGATGAATAGACAAGATAAGGCGCTAGGTGCTGGACTCGACAGAGATACAAGCATGAGATAAGGCGCCAAGTGCCGGACTTATCTCATGCCCAGACGAGCAAACTTAATTAAGGATTGAAACAGGTGTTGGTTACACATGCTGCATGTGCACCTGCAGTCGCGCACAGCATGTCTAAGTAAGAATAGTTCCTGTTCCAAAGAAACCACATCCTGCTTCCCTCAATGACTATCGACCTGTAGCCCTCACATCAGTGGTGATGAAGTGCTTTGAACGGCTGGTCAGAGACTTCATCATCTCTTCATTACCAGACACACTAGATCCACTTCAGTTTGCCTACCGTTCAAACCGCTCTACAGATGACGCCATCGCTCATCTACTCCATACATCTCTCACTCATCTGGACACTAGAAGGGGGAATTATGTGAAAATGCTTTTCATCGACTACAGCTCAGCATTTAACACCATAATTCCCTCTACACTCACCACCAAGCTGGAGCACCTGGGACTCAGCTCATCCTTGTGTCAGTGGATCTCCAATTTCCTAACGGGGAGACCACAGGCAGTAAGGATGGGTGGACATGTCTCAGCCTCCATCACCCTCAGCACTGGAGCCCCACAGGGTTGTGTTCTGAGCCCTCTACTGTACTCTTTGTACACTCACGACTGCGTAGCCACTACCAACTCCACCACCATCATCAGGTTTGCTGACGTTGACACCGTCGTGGTCGGCCTGATCACTGACAACGATGAGACGGCCTACCTGAAGGAGATTGGAAATCTGGAGAACTGGTGTCAGACGAACAACCTCCTTCTCAACGTCAGCAAGACAAAGGAGTTGATAGTGGACTTCAGCACAAAGCAGAAGAGGAACTACCAGACCCCCGTCATCAACAAGAGCCCAGTGGAGAGAGTGGGCAGCTTCCGTTACCTCGGTGTACACATCACGCAGGACCTGTCTTGGTCCTGTCACATCAACACCGTGGTGAAAAAGGCCCGACAGCGTCTCTACCACCTCAGACGCCTGAGAGACTTCAGAATGCCCTCCAAGGTGCTTAGGAACTTCTACTCCTGCACCATAGAGAGCATCCTGACGGGAAACATCACGTCCTGGTTCGGGAACAGCACCATGCAGGACAGGCGAACTCTTCAGAGGGTGGTGCGATCAGCTGAGCGCATCATCCACACCGAGCTCCCTGACCTGCACTCGATCTACAGCAAGCGGTGCTGGACCAAGGCCAGGAAGATCATGAAGGACCTCAGTCACCCCAGCAATGGACTGTTCTCTCTGTTGAGGTCAGGAAAGCGATTCCGCTCCCTGAAGGCCAACACAGAGAGACTGAGGAGGAGCTTCTTCCCGCAGGCGATACGGTCTCTTAATCAGTACAACACACAGTACTGATCCATTTTGCACACCCACACATGCTTCTGCACTCACTCTGGACACTCTGGACATTCAGGACATTTGCTCACTTGTCCTCACTGCACACCTGCTCACTCATGGGTAGTATGCACACAAGTCACTTAAATATGCACACAAGCCACTTTATCATTTAACATGTCACTTTACTGCATATTTGCATATTCAATATTTTTATTTGCACTTGTGCAATTACAATTTTTTACTTACTTACATTTTATATTTTATATTCTTACATTTTACATTTTATATTCTATATTTTATATTTTATTAAATTTTATTCTCTTAGGTCAGGGCAGTTGCCTAAGCATTTCACTGCATATCGTACTGTGTAGGATTGTGTATGTGACAAATAAAATTTGAATTTGATTTGATTTGATTTGAATATAGACAAATAACCAAAAGACACACGATCAGTTTTAAGAATACTGAGTAGACACAAAAATAAGTACTGCCTTGTTATTTTTTATAAACTAAACACAAGAAGTATAAAGATAATGGAAATTAATTTGCAAGAAAAATTAATTATAACTGGAAAAATCTAATAACTTGATATAGATGATGTAGGGAGTCAGATAACGAGGTATATGACGTATTAAAATAAGATATAAAAACTATAGTTATAATAGGAGAATTTATAAGAAAAAGTTAGATTATAATGGGAACATCTTCCAGGAATTAGATGGACATCTTCCAGGAATGAGGAGAACTTACGAAGGTGGGGGTGATAAGGAATCGGCACCTCCTCTTAAAAAACTGTATAAAAAGGCATGATTATTTCTGTAGAATTCAGTCTGTCTTTGGTAGTGCTTAGACTTCTAATCTAGGCATTGCTAAGCTGGCTCACTTGGGTTTATTGCTGCAATAAACCCTGTCTTACTTCATCCAGATCTGCATAGAGTCCTGAGTTGTTCTTTGGTCCTTTTTTACTAAAGTTAAAGTGTTTGTGTAAAATTTGTAATTATGGCAACAGTAACTAGTGTAGGAGAAAAATCTCCCACACCCCTAATGTTCAAGCCAGAACACCCCCTTGGATTACATAAGGGGGAAAAGGGCATATGGGGCCATCCTCTGTAGCAGTGAGTGGTCTCCATGTATCGTGAACTCCAACCAGAAGGCATCAGAATGGATTAGGTACTGTAGGTCCAAAGGGCAGAAGTGGTCAACACAACGGGTAACTTAGAAGTGACATTCATAGCTTGATCGAGAGAGGTGGCACAATAAAGTATGCTCACAGTCATGTGATAAACCTGAAAAGCTATTTTACAAAAGGCTTGACTACACAAATATGAAAAGCACAGTGAGCTGTGTCTCATTGTCCAGAACACTAAAATAAAGCCTATTCCAAAATTCTTTGTAAGAAAAACTCTGGCCCCTGCTGTAGTCTTCATTATACAAAGAACCAACAAATAACCTGCAACTTTTTGAGCAAAGTAGCTGTGGTGAATCATAAAATAGTGGCAGTTTACGCAGGTACTGTGGCGCAAACACCATTCAATGTTTTATAGGCAATAATCGTATTTTTAAACTCAATGCAAAAACACTGGGAGCCAATGCAAGTTGGGTAAGATAATGGTGACGTGCTCATAGTTTTGGTTCTGACAAGGACACTGGCTGCTGCATTCTGGACTAACTGGAGCTTGTTTATGTACCTACAGTAGTAGAACATCCAGACACTAAGGCATTAGAGTAGTCCACCTTAGAGGTAACAAAAGCATGAACTAGTTATTCTGCATGAAAAGGCTATCCTAGTCATACAGTCATGTGTAAAAGTGAATGCCCTCCTTTAATTCTAGGTTTTTTGTGCAAAACAATAATTAAATCACCTGATCATTGTGGTTCTTATTATTAATCAAATAAAACCTCAGTTCAACATGTCATTGTTTATTATTAAAAAATGAAGCCAAAAAGAAAAAAAACATGCTGGAAAGTTAGCATTTCATAATCTGGACAGATTTTACTATAGTACTTGCATTGCTGTACAAAGTGAGAGGTGTTCCTTTTTTTCCTGCTCTCCCCACAGTCCTACCTCATATTGGAGAAACCTAAGGTGATGTCCACCTAGCCTCTCTGTCCCCATCTTGTTCAATGTGTAAGGGTCCTTTCCAGTCAGTACCTTGCCTAGCTGGAATCAGAGCACCTACATGGCTTGTGGCAGACACTGTCTATATGGCACTATATAATCATTATAATTTATACTTTTTTCCTTCTTTTTTTTTTTTCTAATTTATATCCGTATTTCTTTAGTGACAATTATTGTTAACAGTGCAATACAAATAAAGACCTTGTCGCCTTTTGGCATGACTAAATCTACCTGTGGATGCAACAAACATACAAAAAATTGTTGTTGAAAATTATAGAAAAAGAGTATGCAGATAAGAATGTTAATTCAGTTTACAAAACAGTAGACAACCAATTGTGACTGATCAGAAAACAGACTTTTCCACCAACATTTTCTTGAAAATAAATATATTTGCATTGTATTGGTTGATTATTTTAAGTGATTACAAATGACACATGGCTTGGATATTTATTCACTGAGGGAAAATTCATAATTAAGTTGCTTAATGTTTTAGGTAGCACAGTGGCATATTGGTTAGCACTGGGGTGTCCAGGGGCAAGGGTTCGATTTCTGTCGTTCTGTAGGCATAAAGTTTGCATCTTCTCCCCACGCTTGGTGTTTCCTTTGGGTACTCCGGCTTCTTCACACAGTCCAAAGACATACAGATTAAGCACATTGCCTGTAGTGTGTGAATATAGCCCCGTTTACACTGCAGGTCTTGATGCCCAATTCTGATTTGTTTACACGTTCTTTCAACTATGACCCATATCCGTGTCATTCAAGTGTTTACATTCAACTGAAACATCGCGCATACTTAAAGGGAGGTTCTTGCACTACACACTAGCCAAGATGGAACGAAGGCGAAATATGCTTGATGCTAGCTTATTATTGTGATCCTTCATTTTTTGACACTGGAGCCAGGAACGTTTGTGTCCCTGTTCAACCATTGCAGCCGAAATTTATTCGAAAACACATTTATTTCTGTACGAGCCTTAAATTTTTTATCTTGAACTGACTCTTCACCCCACAGGGTGCGAATGCAGGTAACTTCAGCCATCAACCACTTCCCCGCATTTTCCTCCTCCATGTCACCTGTGATGTTATCATTCCACAGGCGTTTCCACCGGAGAATAACATTACGTCATTAAACCGCGAAGAGGTCGCAGTTTTAATGACGTATGGAACACAATGCCTCAGAAAATCCAATCTGTCTGTTTACACGACAATCACAATAGCACATATCGAGAATTATTGAGAATATTCAATGCATGCGTTTTTTTCCTGTTTACACGGAATTAGAAAATATCCGATATGTGTCATATACAGTATGAGCAAAAAATTGGGTCACATTTAACTGATAGTGTAAACGTAGCTTACAGTAAGTGGCTATGTGTGTGTGTGTGTGTGTGTGTGTGTGTGTGTGTGTGAGAGAGAGAGAGAGAGTGTGTGCCCTGCAAAAGATTGCGCCCTGTCCATGGTGTACCCTGCCTAATGCCCAAAATCGCCTAGAATGGGCTTGAGTATAGAAAATGTATAATGAATATGTTTTTGTTTTTACATAAATATTTATCTAAAATAAGCTATGTTATTATTTTAAAAAAAGTACATTTATTTTGACAGTCAAAAAATAATTGATTGTCAAAAACGTCATTGCTGTAAATAGATCTAGTAATAGTATCTTTCTTTTTTTCTCCACTTGTGCTTGTTTTTTTTTTCGCTTTTCGCTTTTTTTTTTTATCAGTGGAGTTTATCTCTGGGTGTGTCCCTTAAATTAAAAAACAATGACATTTGTCAACTTTTAAGTAGGCAACATGCAAATAAACTCACAATTGATGGTAACTTTTTATTTTCATAAGGTGAATGCGCATGCCCATTGGTGGAGTTTTTGGACATGAGAAGGTTTTATTAGCTTCTAGAACAAATACTTTTGTGTTTTTTTTTGGGGGGGGGGGAAATGTTAAAGAAATTATAAGTTAGAAAATGGCTAAGATGGATTCTAGATTCAATGCATGTAAAGTGAAAAATTTCAAGGCTTGTTCATTTTCATTTTGATGATTACAGCTCGTTATAATTCATACTTTTCATAATTTCATAATTCTTTTATTCCCGCTTTTTGACAATGACCATTGTTAACAGTGCTATACAAATACAATGTAATTGAATATCACCGCCAATCTGATTTAATTTTTTGTGCATACGTTGTCGCCCTAGATAGAAGATCCTCTTGGCATGCCTAAATCTACCTGTGCATGCAACATGCATCAAAAAAAGTTGTTGAAAATGATAGAAAGTATAAAGTTGCCGGACATGAGAAGATTTTCATCCAGAATAAATAGTTTTGGAAAATGTTAATAAGGTTAAAATGATTATGAGTTATGAGGTTATCAATGACAATTTAATCAGTCTTCTTGCTCTAGTCCTTCCTGCTAAATGTGTCACGTTTTAAACAAATGTGTCAAACACGTCCCATTCAGTTTCTATTCCATTTGTTTGCTAATTTGACTTGGTTGCAGGGATGGGGAAGGTGCAGTAGTTGCACCTTGCAGTAGTAGTGCAAACAAAACTGATGAAATGTGACGATGTGAATGCTGCTGAATGGGGTTAGAGGATTTTAGGGAATTTTTTTCTTACCCACTTTTTTCTTCTCTGAAAGGGAAGGGGAAGCTTTGCTCTTATCTAGGAACCGGGCTCCTTACACTAGACTTGTTGATAATTTAATGATGACTTTTAAAAAAAGGCTGATCCTCAAGCCTGACCTCCATATCATATACTGTAGGTTTAGAAAGATCAAATACAAAGACATTCTATAAATCTTGTGTAAGGGCAGTCAATAAAACAAACTGAAATGCAAGACGTATATATGGACCATGGAGCACTGAACTTGGGCTGACTGATGTCAGACCTGCATGGCGATCTTTATATAAACTTACATTATACATGGTATTGTAGATATCAGCTACTTTTGTCCGTTTTGTACGAAAAGAGGTTTTTTAAAAATATATATATATATTTTGGGCATTATTTGTACTAAAAACAAATCATCCTGTCAGCTGTTGACTTCTGTTATTGGGCAAGCAAAGATGTCTGTGTGGATTAGCAGTAGAAATATTAAAGTAGGGTGCTTAAGATGTATTTGTGTTGGTGAAAAATTGGTGAAAAGTAACATAATGGGATTGAAAAAGTTCTATAATGGAGTTTTATCATCTGTATACAGTAAATATCTGATTTACTGCACTGTTTTTATTTTCTTTTTGTCCCTTTTACAGTTTCTTTGAAAATCTAAAAGATTGAAGTGTGATGAAGTGCTTTGAATTTACGTCAATGTTACGTCAAATATTTGCATGCCAACGCACGATCAGGTAGATGGGGAAACTTCATTACTCACTCATCTGACTCCAGAAAGCACGGTAAGGCTTATCATATATTATGAACAAAGTAATGTTACTCATATATACAGTGTTTTAAATGATATAAAATAATTTTTTCATAGGCTATTAATATTATACAAGCTTGTTGTGTTATTACGGTAGTGGTTGTGGTTTAATAGAACATTCAAGATAAGTTTGATAGTTTGACAGTGCTAGTAGTCGATTTCAGAAATATTTATATTAAGTCTAATTCCTGTTCCTAATGATGGAGATGATTCCAAAAGTTAGTTCCACGCAAAATTTTTCTCAATTCTTGAACTGCTTTGCTAATTGTGTTTTTTTTATTTCAGCATTATGTTGCATAATAACGCGCACGTGAATAACACACGTGTCTCGCGACGTAACAACGTGCACGTCAACAACGCGCACGTGAACAACACGCGTGTCTCGCGACGCAACAACGCGCACGTGAAGAAAACACGTGTCTCTCGACGGAACAAGGCGCGGCGCAACAAGGCGCGGCGCAACAAGGCGCGGCGCAACAAGGCGCGGCGCAACAAGGCGCGCCGCAACAAGGCTCGGCGCAACAAGGCTCGGCGCAACAAAGCGCGGCGCAAAAAATGCACCGCAACAACGCTCGCCGCAACAAAGCGTGCCGCAACAATGCTCGCCGCAACAAAGCGCCCCGCAAACAATGCGGCCCGCAACAAAGCACGGCCGCAAAAACGCGAGCCGTAATAATGCGGCCCGCAACAAAGCGTGCCGCAACTAAGCGCAACAAAGTGAGCCACAACAACGCGTGACGCAACAACGCGCACGTCTCCCGACACAACAACATGCGACGCAACAACAACGGCAAAAATCTATCGGGTCGTAGCTAATGAATCTCCAATCATGCGGTGGATGCACCATCACGAAGGGGATTCAACTGCCTGGATGCGCTGATCACGGATGGCGAATTTGCTGCATGAATGCGCTGATCACTCGCGCACTCATTCACGCATCATGGTGTCCACGGTCCAAATTTGCATGTTTGCCGAGCCGTGGGTTGCTCTCTTTGTTTTTTTGTTTGCTAACAAAATAAAAATCTGCAAACAGATGTTTTCATCAAGTCTCTTTAATGCTTTGATATTAAAATAGAAAACGTGTCACTAAATATACGTTCACCTTATATATTATGTGACTGTGACCATACCTAACTGTTATCTCTCCTCTTCTGCTCTTCCCTCTCCTGTTCTCTCTCTCTCTCTCTCTCTCTCTCTCTCTCTCTCTTTCTCTCTCCCTGTATCTCTGTCGAGCTACACATGTCGTTCCTGAGCTGCCAGTGATCCAGACCCCCTGTCCTCTGGCCCCGTCTAACTCGTCCTGGTCCCCCGCTTCTGGTTGGAGATCTCGTCACATGGATGCCCGTGAGGTCTCTTTGGGATGTGTCTGAAATCTGGGAACGGTTTCACTCTAACATGAAGACGATTCTGGCCTCGGCTGATGTTAACAGCTGTTTTCTCCGAGGACTTGACTTGGCTGCAGTCGCTCAATAGTTTAGGACTGCAATTTTCCTAAAAGTCTACCTGAGCCTCCAATAACAACCTGGACTCCATATTAACACCAATTAACATCAACTGTTATACTGTATAACTGCTTTCTGTTTCACCCAAATGAGGATGGGTTCCCTGTTGAGTCCGGTTCCTCTCAAGGTTTCTTCCTACTGCCATCTCAGGGAGTTTTTCCTTGCCACTGTCGCCCTCGGCTTGCTCATCAGGGACTAAGGGACTATCTGACAATTTTGATTAATACACATTCACACAATTTAAACTTAAACAACTTTTGAACTTAAATAATTCTTTTGATTGTGTAAAGCTGCTTTTTGACAATGATAATTGTTAAAAGCTATACAAATAAATTTTAATTGAATTGAAAGTTTAATTGAGTCAAATACATAATTTAGTTTGCAAGCTAAATGTAGTTTGTAGAAACCTGCTATTAAACATGTTGTAATAAATCAAAAAGGTTTTGCAATCACACAATTACAAGGCATGTCAGTACTGTAGGAAGGATGTAAGATCCTATGGATATTTTTTTTTATTGCTTAAATAACTGCACTCATTCATATGGCATGTTTAATACTAAATGTTATCATTAAACAGTGTCTCCACGATGTACAGTATATCTTGTAGAATAGAAGGACATAGCCAGCCTAGCGCATAACCACAGGTCCTGGAAATCCTATATATTTTAGATTAGCCATATATCCATGCATTTCTGGGAAATCTTGAGGCCATATTTAATAGTCCTACAGCCATAGTGCACCAATAATAATGCACTGTAGAGCTGTAAAGCAGCTTTTTCTTTTTTTGAGTATGGCACTAAAGTATTTAAGTGTTTCAAAGTAGCTCTTCCTAACATTAAAAATGCAGTAAATCCCTAGGTACAATATATTCCTCCAATATGGTGGCTCTACTCAACTACGGCTGGGTACATTTACATCGCATTTCACATTTGCATTTGGTAGACGTCCTTATTCAGAGCAACTTACTGTACGTAAGTGCTTTAACATTTCTATCAATAATAACAAGAGACTGAACAAGCACACTCTAAAAAATAAAACTGTGGTTTTATATTGAGTAATTACAAAAAGTTGTAAAATCATTTAAATATACTTTATGAATTGAGTATATAAAGTCAGTAAAAAAGGAAGAAGGCCTGAATAACTACATTTAGTACAATGACGTACAAAATTGAGTAAATATCATAAAAATCTCAAGTCAATGCAATAGTAAAACTAAACTATTATTTAACAACAAATGTGCTACATTTACAAAATATTTTAAATTGATTTAATTCATACTGGTATATCACAAAATGAATGTTACTTAAATCAATTCATCTAATGACACCAAATTATAAACAAAGCAACAATACACACATTAACATTTTAATTAAACATTTATTTGTCAAATTTAACAAGACTCCACTTGCTTTACTGCAAATGACATACTGTATGTAACAAGGTCATCAAAACAGTGAACTGAATTGAACTTATTAGTAAATAGGCACTCAAACAATACTTCTGCCAAAGACATTATACAGTTAATAATAGTCTTTTGTTTTAGGGTATTTTGTTTTAGGGTCTAATTAGGGGTTAATGAATCACACATTTTACATCTAAAAGTCTGCACAACTTCACACACTTCAGTTTCCTGCCAACTGCCAACAAATGTGTGCACATGCTTGGCCAGGTCTTAAAGGAGCAATGTCAGTCTACAGTACATTGTAGACATGTCAGTCTACATGTCAGGTACCATGCTTCACTCGATAATACCTGAGAGCTGACCTTTTTTCATGAAGTGACAAATGTGCACTAAAATAGGATAGTGCTACTGTATTGTAAGTACAAGTAAAAGCTACAAGACTAGTAAAATGGTACAATGAAGCCTTGGATTGCGAGTAACTTGGTCTGCGAGTGTTTTGCGAGATGAGCAAACTTTTTAAATAAAATTTAACTTAATAAACAAGCGAGGTCTTGAAATATGAGTAGTATGCATGAACTTTGTTTGTGTGTGTGCAAGTCATCCTATACAGTAGCCCCCCCCCCCCCTCCTGCTCTCCTCTCCTCTTATCTTACACCAGCCATGATTCTTTTAAATGGTAAAGTGCAGGTTAATTTGTTTTATTTTTACTTTAAATTTTGTATTAATTATTTTTATATGAATATTTTTGGCTTGTGAAATGAATAATTTACATTATTTCGGATTACAAGTACGCTTCTGAAACAAATTATGCCCACAATTCGAGGTTTAACTGTACATTCACAAACAAACTTTTTTTTTTTTACATACTTCCTATATGAAGAAATGTTTACTGATTTGTATCCATCATGTCATTTATTGCACTACCTCAACTCACTATCACAGTATGTCAGAGTATATTGTCACTTTATATCGATAAGACACTTTGTCTTTTTGTTGGCTTTTGTATAGTGCTTAGATAGTTTTTTCTGGTGTCAATTGGTACAATTCTGGAGGAATGCTGTCTTGTTTCACTTTGTGCTGAACTGTAAATGACACAAAAGCCTACTTAACTTGACTTGACTTGACTTTTGGATTAATATGTATCATCATACGGAGAGAGTTCAAGTCATTTACGGAAGACTTCTTATAGTACATTGATGAGACTTTGGACTTTTAAGTCAACAACAAGCAAATAAACTTGCAAAAGATAGTGAATGTGCATTAGTTTTGGGTGAAGTTGTTGGACATAGAGGGTTTTATCAGCTTTATCAGAATGAATAGGTCTTTTGTGCTTTTTTTGGATAAAGTTTTTTTTAAACAAATGTGTTAAACACGTCCCATTCAGTTTCTATTCCATTTGTTTGCTGATTTGACTTGGTTGCAGGGACGGAGAAGGTGCAGTAGTTTGAGCTAGTGGAGCTAAAACAAAGTTGATTAAATGTTCTATCAAGAAACACACAGTGACGACGGGTATGCTGCTGACAGGGTTGGAGAATAGGAGGGGAAAGTTTTTCTTACGCACAAGACCTTTGCAAGGGTAGGGGTGAAGCTTTGCTCTTCTCTAGAAACTGGGCTCCTTACGCTGGACTTGTTGATAATATAATAGAGGGATGACGTTTAAAAGTCTGAGCTGTCCTTGAACTGTGTGTTTTTGCTTTTATATGTGTTTATGCACCTTCATTAGCAGTTGACAGAATGCTGTTTTTAGATGTTTTAAAACTATGTATTGTTCTGAATTAATGAAAGAGAGATCAATATTTTTGTTAGCCAGACATTTTCAATGTTCTGACATCCGAACCACCCGAAAGTACATGATGGATGACAGAGACATCTTGATGAAATAATTAATAAGCATTACATTTGTGATATTTGGAGGAATAGTAATAACCAGAGACACCATACATGGGCACATGAGACAGATTATGTCCTGTCTCTGGTCTGGCTTAGTAGAAGGTATAGTTTTAAAAAATCACATTAAAATTTTTTTGTGTTGTACTATTATTCCTGTTTCTTTGACATATCACAGTATGGTGCAAAGGGTAATTGGTATAAAATAAATATAAAAGTAAATTTGTGCATATCGGCTAATTTTACAACAAGCCTATGATCAATGTTCAGTTTATACCCAGTAGCAACATCTGGAGGTAGCAGCAGAAATGACACCTTCCTTATGTTCTACTTAACTTTGAAATAAAGACAGAAGGTGGGGCAGCAGGTCTAAAGATGAGATCTCTTCATGTTGTAGCACAACTGCTAGACAAATGAAAATTTGTTTTGACAGAAGGTGATAGGGCTTTTCCCCATCCTTTTACATTGCTGATCCTCAGGCCTGACTTCCATATCATATGCTGTAGACAAACATTCTATAAATCTTAAATAAAAGCAGTCAGTAAGGCAAACTGAAATGCAAAGCCTGACTTACCATGGAGCACTGAACATAGACCATATCAGAATGTCAGACATGCATGGTAAGCATAACTGAAGTTAACTGCTGACTAGATTATTTCTTTTCATAATACCCCAAATAAAGCAAAGCTAATAAACATAATCAAATATAATACCGACAAATAAAAGAAAACAGAAGGATCTGATGGCTACAATACCTTGTATAATTACTAATTGCAAGTCACCAATTTTTCGTTTCTGGCACTTTATATAAAGCTTACCATGCATGTCTGACATTCTGATATGGGGCACTGAACATAGACCTCTTTGCTTGCCCAATAACAGAAGTCAACAGCTGACAGGATGATTTGTTTTTAGTACAAATAATGCCCAAAATATATATATATTTTTAAAAAACCTCTTTTCGTACAAAACGGACAAAAGTAGCTGATATCTACAATACCATGTATAATGTAAGTTTATATAAAGATCGCCATGCAGGTCTGACATCAGTCAGCCCAAGTTCAATGCTCCATGGTCCATATATACGTCTTGCATTTCAGTTTGTTTTATTGACTGCCCTTACACAAGATTTATAGAATGTCTTTGTATTTGATCTTTCTAAACCTACAGTATATGATGCCCCATCTGGTCTGCCTGGGATGCGTGTGGTGACTGGGGACAGTTCCACTTTTCCACGTAGACGGGCTTGGCCTCGGCTGATGCTGACAGCTCTTCTCTGAGTCACTCGTGACTGCAGTCACTCGATAGTTCAGGACTGGAGTTTCCTACAGTCTACCTGAGCCATTAATAATGAACTGGACTCCATATAAACATATCTCCTATTATATTGAACTTCCAGTCTCCCACACACAGTATGACTACAGATCAATCCCTGCCTTCCGTTATCACCCAAATGAGGATGGGTTCCCTGTTGAGTCAGGTTCCTCTCAAGGTTTCTTCCTATTGCAATCTCAGGGTGCTTTTGCTTGCCACTGTTTCCATCGTCCTCAGCTTGCTTATCAGGGACAGTCTTATCATTTTGATTCATATACGCATTCACATTTCATACAAACCTAAATAATTCTTTTGATTGTGTAAAGCTTCTTTGTAACAATGTCAATTGTTAAAAGCACTATACAAAAAAAAAATTTGAATTGAATTGAATAGAAATTTGCAATGATTTACGGGCTAAGTCAATAAACGTCATTAATTATATGTGTCCTGTTCTTTCGCGTGCAATCGAACCAGACATGTACACAGGGGGAGCCACGAGGAAACTTCTACTATAATAATTAATACAATAACATTTATATAAGCATGGGCTATAAATAAAGTGTAACCAGCTGCAACGACCAACTGCATAAAACTTTCTGGTCATATGGGCATATGTCATACAACAAAAACAGAAATGCTTCTAAATATATCGCAACTATTGGTTGATTCAGATAAAGAAAATGTAATGACAAACATGTAAAATATAGATATAATGAAGGAGAGAAGGAGCAGCCCAGGCACACCTCATCTGAACCCCTTCCCTCCCTTCAGTCTTTCCGTAACACAGGCAGGGAATAATAATTACTAATAGTAAATAGAACGGTACACGCAATGAACATTACAAAAAAAAAAAGTCTTGGATTTTACGGCCATTACGGACGTTTTTTTTTTTTTTTTGGTTTTGGTAACGAATATTTCACAAACAATTGATTTTCTTGTTTTTTGGTTGTTGTTTTTTTCTTTCTCTTTGTGACGCAATATTTGTTTTCATGTAGTGTCAGTAGCACAGAACAGGGACAACAGACGCTTTAGAACGCTTTCATCTGATCATAAAACCGTTTTTTTTTTTTTACATTTGTTTAATAGTTTTGCCGAATTCGTCCGTCACCCGACGAATATAAAATCGATTTGGATGCAGAGACTAGATATATTAATCAGAGATTACACATATAAACGCAGTATACAATTCACGTTTTGCAGTTTCTTTTTTTCTTTTTTTTTTTTTTTTTTTTCATTAAGCACGGTAAGTCTAATCATAGATTATGGACAAATATCACAAACATTACACATGAGGCATGTCAAATATCGTTATATAAACGTTTTGAATACAGTTCATTATTACATAGGCAATTAATCGGATCCAATCGTATAAATCGTGTTATTAAGGGGATGTGGTTTATTAAATGAGTTGCTGAAGCCACGGAACACAGTACGTTCAAGAGAAGAAGAAAAAAAAACGTTCGATACAGTGATTTTTTTGAAATATTGACGTCATATTGTGTTCCTATTCCAAATCGTGGGAATTGATTTAATCGATCCCAAGAGCTGATTCCACGCACTAATTTTCTCTATTCTTAAATCTCATTGCTTTACTGTCTGCATTTTAGTAAGAATGTTACAGTATTACTTACTGTAAGAGTTTTAAGAATTGCTACTTCTTGATTTTAATTATGATTCTTTTTGCAGAAAGTCCTTCTGCAATACCAAAACAACAAAACAGACAGAGGTTCGTCCCAGAGTCGTCCAGTTCAAGGTGACCATAAAGAATACCAAGAGAGACAATAATATGTAGACTGGTGGGAGTGAGACAAAGGTGACAATCGTCACGCACGACCTTTTCGATTACCTGCGTGCTCTCCGTCTCTGTTCGATTGCTGCCACATGCATCCTCAAGACATTCACTTTAAATTACAAACTATAAAAAAAAAAAAAATACTTACTCAAAATTTGAATATGGCTCAAAAGGTGGAAGTGCAGCTTAGAGATCCACTTTGGCAGAGGGAGGATATCATTCAAAAATGTTTGCATGGACTGGAATCTACGAATGGGCCAGTGGCCTATAAAAGTGGAGAAATTATAAATTATGACCCCCAAATGGCCTTGGTGATTCCAAAGGAAAGACCATGCATAATAAAAATTAGAAATATCACAGGAGATAGCGTTACCAATGGACTCGGATGTTATTATGGTAATGGTCATGTCCTTACTGCCTTGCATGTTATTCAGGATGCAAGTCTAGAGATGTCTCAAACACTCATAGCCTTTCCTGCTGGAGAGATTATGCTGGTCTATAAAGCTGTCTTTACCGAATCTTGTAACAAGGACAAAGATAGAGACCAGGCTTTCATTAGAATACTTGGCGACAGCCGTCCACTCGGTGATGGATTACAAAATCATATTGGTAAAATTATCGAAAATGGAAGTGTGTATTTTTACACCTTAGCCTCCAATGGGGATGTTCTGAAGCAGGAGGGTCAAATCTGTCGTCCGCATTTGAAAATGAAGGCACAGATGTGTACTGATGAGTTTATCATCTCTGTAGCAGGTAACCATGGAGACAGTGGTTCAGCTGTTTACAATACTAACGGTGAACTGGTCGGCATTTACCGAGGGAGCTTTACATCCCGGAGATACCAATACGGCCGCTGTTCTATCATTTCTCCACACTTGTCCCTTGGGTCCAAACAACATGTAGCAGGACGAGCTTTGGGGGGGAAAATGCATCGTCGGCCTAAATAGCATTTTCAACAAGAAAAACCACTTTTCTCAAACCCTTATGGAGAGTTGCAAGTTCACGGTGTAAATAAACACTAAGCAAACGCACTAATGAACTCGAATTGCCTTGTATTTATTTATCATATATATATATATATATATATATATATTTTTTTTTTTCTGTTGCGGCCCGACCTAGACCGGTTTATATGATTTTAACTGATTTATATCTGATATAATTATGCCGGCATACCAAAACCCACGCAGTAACAATAACCACAATAAATAGCGCGTTAATGCGTGCATTGATGAGGCTTTAGGCTACTTGCATTTCTAACCTCACGTTCCACTGAGCCTGCAGACAGCTTCCAATTTATTTTCATTATACTGACGCAATGCGTCGTCAGTTGCGTTGTGTTATACAAATGCACCAAGCGAACGACAGGCGTCAATGAATCAAATCACGTTATGCAAACATTCTCCATACTGTATGACCAGATGCTGTTGGCCTACCCGGTTGCCACCTGGAGAACCATGTTCGGACAATGCATGTTTGCCCCTTGATGTTCAAAATGCCCTTTTGTTTAGGCGCTTTTTTCGTGAAGGCAGAGGCTACCTGCGGCACTTATCAAGAAGAACACTTTTTTTCTTTTCTTTTGTGTTTACGGGGCTGTGATCCCTAGCCAGTTGTCCTCCTTTATTACCCGCTTTGGGACTGGCAACGGCAGAGTAATTTGTACATTCCAGGAGACACTCCAGAATGTAAAAAATTGAACCATTATTATTTTTATTATTTTCGGTTATGCATTAAAGAAAATAAACAGTTAAATAATTAGCTTCTTCCAGCTCAAACATCAAAGGTATACTTTTTTTTTTTATGAGATATTTTATTTGAAATGTCTTGACAAACGTATATTTTAAAATGTTGCTTGTTAAATATTTTAACCTTGAGTAAAGAAAGTCACATTCATATTGAATTCTCATTTCATTTCAGACTTGCCTTATATTAAATTTAAACAACTTGTGAATCTAACTTTCTCAACTCTTTGGTAGTCACACATTTATTTTTTACTCATTTAAGTATTTATTCTTAAATATTTGCTATTTGCGAATGACAATAGCTAAAACCCTCACGAGCTTAGAAAAGCATTTAAGATTATTTTATGGGGGAAAAAAAAAATATATATATATAATAACAGGGTTGAAATTAAAGTAACATGGTTGCGCATAGTAACGTGCATGGAATGTATCGAATGAATGTATCCATTGAATAAATACATTTCTTTTGATTGTAGATCCTGACATAAATGTGACAAAGAACGAATGTTATTTAATAATATTCAAGAGAACAATCAGCAAGACCACAAACTGGATCTGATGTCACTAGGCTGACAACTTGGCGTTAAAATGAATCGTCAGAACAGGACTGAACAATATGAACTGATCCATATTTTATAAGGCATGTGTTATAATGTTCATGTTAAATTTTCGTGGCTGGCCAGACTATCCCATATTTCTCTTGCGATGGCAATATGGCGTGAAACATATAAAGATCTTTATAATACATAATTATAGTGTCGCTTAACTATTTCATCTGCAGGAAAAATACACATTCCCATCCATCAACTACAACCACATAATTTCTTTCGTCTTACATACACAGTTCCTTTACCTTTGCTTACATACAGTAAATATGTCCTTATGATCAGTACTTATACTAAGTTTCATTTCTCAATAACCTAAACCTTTGTTCTGACCTTGAAGTCTCTGTTTGAGAGCTGACTGGAGATTCAGGTCTGAAAGGAAAAACGGTTTTCAGACCCACAATACCTCTGCAATGGCGCTCGGAACTGGGATCATTACCCTGGATTTGTTGTTAATATAATAGAGGGATGACTGTTAAAAGGCTGCCGTTAAACAGTGCGTTTTGGTTTTCATATGTGTTTATGCACCTTCATTGGGAGTTTATGTATTCTGCTGAATTAATGAAACATGGTTCTATCTCCGGCCAGGCTTGCCAACGTGTATAGTTTTTTTTTTTTTAAAATCACCTTAACACTTTTCACCTTTTTCTGTCTGATCACAGTAGGTGCTGAGTAATAGACACAAGACACATGAAGTAAATTAGTGCATGCTTTCTCATTTTACTACAATGCTATGATTGATGCTCATTTCATACAGAGGCGCAACACCTGGATGCAGCTGACGCCTTCCTTATATTTCACATAGCCAGCAGTGAAATAATCACTTTAAAGGAACATATATGTCTTCTACAGAACATGTCTCTGACTGTAAAGTCAGCAATGTCCAGAAGGAGGGCAGCAGGGCTAAAGATGTGATCTCTTCATGTTGTGCCGTAACTATTAGGCAAGTGAAAATCTGCTTCGAAAGAAAGTGAAATACCTTTTTTTAACCATCCCGTCTGGCGTTTTACACACGCTTTTAGACGTGCCATGTGAGTGGTCCCGTAGCGCACCACATAACTTTTACTTCAAAATCATTATGATTACGGTCTCTGAGAGCCACCAAACTACAATGACAAAAATTTCTCTTTGTCATTAACTCTTTTTCTGTCTCGTGTTGTGTGTTTTGGTTTAAGCACCCGGTTGTATTTTGTCCAATAAAAGTCATTGGATCTGATATCTGGATCTGTTATCACCCAGTTAGGTTTCTTCCTACTGACCCCTGCTTGCTCATCAGGGACAAACTGGTGTTGAATTATTTAATTTAATTGTGTAATAATTAAGACATATTTACTTACATCTTCAAATTAATATTTTTTATTCTGTAAAGCTGTTTTGCGACAGTGACAATGGTTAAATGCGCTATATAATAAAACTTAATTGAATTTGATCATCGCCATTTGCTAATCACCAAGGTATCCGGAACTTTGACCTTGAAGAAAAATCAGATCCGGACGTTTATCCGGTTATTAAGTTTGAGAACCCCTGCTCTATAGGCTACAGTTAATAATATGTCTATAATATAATTTCTGAATGGTTGTATTAAATAAACCGTAGCTAGTACTGTTTAAAAGTTTAAATGTTGATTTTTACAAAACATTGTTCTATTTGGGATCTGGTCAAGATTGTGTTTGTGTTCTTTTAAGACTCGTGAAAAGTCAAATGGATGATGCTATAAGGGAGTGTTGTGATATGTGAAAATAATGATTACTGCAATTGTTTCAGTTTTGACTTTTTCCCTGCTTTCTCAGGTGGTTTCTGAAAAAAATGTAAACTCTCTCTCTCTCTCTCTCTCTCTCTCTCTCTCTCGACTTCTTGATGTTTACCGGCGGTTGGCATCCTCTATGTAGCATTAGCGCCATCTTCTGGTCTTGCTCTTACGCATCTTTCCTCCTGTTTAAATCTTCTTTTTTGAGTCCAGTCGCCCTTTAGAAAGTCAGGTAGCGGAGGCGCAAACAGGTTAATCGACAGACGTTTTAATACTTTAGCATCGAATCGAGTATACAGTTATATATATATATATTTTTTTTTTATTTTTTTTTTTTATTAATATTCATTCAATAATCGTACGGAATTCCTCACACGAATAATAAATACATGGTGTCGCAGTTTCTTTAAGCTTACGAAAAGAATACGCCAATAAGTCAGAGAATACGAACATAAACACAATGCGTTTTTTTTTTATTATTTTTTTTACAGGTGTTCCAGGCAATTCGGTTTCCCCAATGTTTCCCCCTGTCACTCGCAATGTGGGCACCGGTTCAAATCATAACGTTACCCACTATCTGGGGCAAATACTGACAACACGACTATTCATCTTTTTTTTTTTTTTTTTTTTTCCCCGATTTTCTCCCTAATTTAGTCGTGTCCAATTCCTCCCCGTCACTAGGGGGCTCCCACATTAAGGCTACTACTACCATTCAGCCGGGAGGGCCGAAGACTATCACGTGTTTCCTCCGAACCACGTGACGCCAGCTGACCGCATCTTTTCGAACTGCTCGCTCACGCACCGTTAGGGGCGGCGTAACACACTCGGAGGACAGCGCAATCCGCTCCCTCCGTTGCGCGAGCTCACAGACGCCCCTGATTGGCTGTAGAGCCGTGATTAATGTGGGAGCACTAAGTACCTCTCATCCCTCCCCTCTGAGAGAGCTCGGCCAATCAGCTCTCTCTAGACCTCCGGCTGCGAGAGGTTACAGCACCACCCGGGATTCGAAACGACTATTCATCTTAATAAAATTGTATGTAGGTAATATATATGTGACGACAGATGTGATATTCATTTATTCTTATATTTATTATATTATTCTGTTTACAATTATTACTTTGTTATTGCTCATAGTAAGTAACTCAAAGTTAGACTGCATACTCGTGATAGTAACTGCTGACCATAATACCCTTTTTCCTACTCAACCATTATCCAATTCTATTAAACTCGGTGGTCATTTCAGCAATTATAGAACACCACACATAGTAATTCATGTGTAACTACATATCTGAATGATTTCTGCTACCTTCTGGACATCTTAACACCCACATATCATGGTGGAACATTATTTCCCGAAATGCATGGTATATGGTTACCCATGATAAAACAGATGTATTTAATTTGCATTGGTCAAGGGCACAACATGTACAGTATTATAACATCATTTTTACATGTAATAATGTATTTGGATAAAATCTTATCCTTTAATTTCACAAATTATAAAAGATTGAAATTTATGACGTTAGGCCCAGGAAAATCTGTTCCACCTGTTTAAATTACAAATACAGGTGTTTTTTTTTTTTTTTTTTTTTTTTTAACTGACACTGGTACTTCCACAGACAGTACAGAGGGGGAAACAGATTTACCTGATGCCCATGACTGTTTGTGTTATTGTTGTTACTTAATTACCTAATTCCATAGAACATATTTTCAAATGTAAGTATGTGGAATGGATGGCATTTCATAGTTTTGACATTTCCAGTATTGTTCTATTTTGTAGAAAATAACTCACAAAGCAAAAAAAAAAAAAAAAACACGGAATTGGAAGGTGTCCATCATTTCAGTAGTACTGAAATTTTACACACTCAATAAATATAGCAAGGGCCTATAGCAAGGGTAATACAGTGAGCAGTGTTTCTAAAATGATGTATGTCCATATTTGAGTATTCCTGGACATCAGCAGGCAAATCCGTTTTCCCCTCTGTACTGGCTGTGGAAAATGACAGAAAGTCACTCAGACACATGTGCACCTGTATGTAAAGAAGTAAGAAGAATATTTTAATATATTTTCAAATGTGATATGGGGAAGGAATTTCATTTCTTCGTTCATTTTTTTATTGTAGTGTACAGTATGTTCGTTAAAAATATGAACCCTATGCAGTAAAATAAAGATGTTGTCCACTAGGGGGCAATGGTCTACACTTTAAAAGCCAACACACAATTTATGTTAACCATTGCACAACATTAAACTTGACGGTAAGATTTCAGTGATTAAATAATATAGAACTATTTCTTGGCGAATAAAAAACGAAATTAAAGATAGTTTGTAATAAGGATTCATAAATGTAAGAGAAAGAATAAAGTATATTATGATATTAAGTCAAACATTTAAAATATTTTTTCAAGCATTGTATTTTTTATAAGTGATATTTTTATCATATCAAATATGTATTATAGTTATATAATATGTAATAAATAGGAGAGAATACTTTAGGTGTGTGAAATATTCTGTGTGTATTTCCACAGACAGTGCACATGGTTATATGTTGATTATATGTAAATATGACACATGAGTGGATTTGTATTGTCCCAAAAACCTCATATTTAGATAATCATATTAGTTTTGCACACTTTGTGAACGCTATTTGGAGTATTATCTAATGTGATGTCAGCACTCGATAAGCGTCATTTCAGTGTTTTAGCTCTGGATCTCGATCAACGTTATTATTCTTTCATCTGGGCCTTCTCTATGCTGTTCCTAGTGTCTGTAGAGTTAAATCATGCATAAATGTGAAACATTCGATTCTAATGAAAATTTAGATTAATGATGGGGTTATGGGAGAAATGATAGGACAGTATGATTATCCTTACTCAACGTCTAACCACACAATCCCTTAAACTATTAAATAATGTGCATTAATATAAATATTAATCTGGCAGCGTAAGAGCATATTTAGCTTCCTGCAATTAAATTATTAAACCAAAGTCATTTTAGATCCACACCTTTACACATCCTGCTTAAGTAAATTTCAAATTGTTAATCCCTGGCAAACCAGTGTGGTGTAAGTGGAATAAAACACTTCATATTGGAACGCACTTCATATTGGCCTGCATCAGAATACTCTAAAATAATGTGACCCATTGTTTAACTAAAACAACATGTACCTTAGTGTTTTGTTACTTTCTTCGCCAATGAAACTTTGAATATGCAAATACATATATGATATAATTGGTTGACCTCTGGCCACTTTCCACAGCATGATTCAGCTTAGTTTTAGACTAGCGAGCATTAAAACAAAAGCTGGCCTTTCATTTTCAATGTGAGTCTGAAACATGGAGCCGCGCCTTCATCGACAGGGGAAAGTGAAAATGTGAGGTGTTCAAAAAATGCTAATCATGTATTAGAGTGTAAATGTACACAACTAGTTCTAAGAAACAAATCCTGTGGTGTGTGTGTGTGTATTGTTTTCCCTTTATCTGATTACCAATTTTGTTGTTCAGTAAGTCCTCTACATACAAACACGTTCCATTCCAAGAGCTCATTCGTAAGTCCAACAAACATTGCCAAGGTACTAGGATACTACTGTAACAAAATCGGCTGTACACACTATATTACAATACAGTGTTCTTTAGAATCACACTGATGGTTGAATGATTCATGTTAAAAGTCTGCCACCTCGCTCCATTTTGATCTTTTTTACCTTTACTTTTATCCCCATCGTTATTGCTTGGAGTTTTATTGCAGCGCCGGCTTCACTGCCGCTGCTTTTACACTTGCTCCTGGGCTTGTACTGCACTACTATACTCTATACTATGTACGGTTCTGTACATTACACCACAACCGCTTGCAGAGGACGCACGCTGCATGCGTGTGACAATATATGCTGGGCATGTAATCTAACTTCAGCGATTGAACATTCACTAAAGCATGTTTGTATCTTAGAAATTGCATAACTGGAATGTTCGTATGTAGGGGACTTACTGTAATTAGAATTATTTATTTACGTTTTGACTTGTAAGAACGAAAGAAAACCCCTTGACCATTGTTTTATCTTGATCTGTCATATACGACCTCAAAATAAGAATATATAAAGAACGCTTTTGCCTCTCTTTTCTTATCGTGTCTGACTTTGTTATATTTAGCTAGCAACAGGAACCAGAGAAAAACTAATACGAAGCCTGACGTAATACATCAATCAAATGTAAACACATTGCAAACAAATTTGGTGTGTGCCGCTCTCAAGCCACGCCTACAATCAACGATAAAAGCGACACGATCTACTTCAGACAAAGTAGGGAGAACAATGGTGTGACACTAGGACCCAGAGGTTTGCTTGCTGGAAGATCTCTCTCTCTTTCTCTCTCTCTCTCTCTCTCTCTCTCTCTGTATTTGCTGCCACTGAGTGAGTGTGTTAGAAGTAAGTAAGGCTTGATCATCTCTTTCTCTTCTGTCAGCTCTTGTACAGGAACACTCTTTTTTTTTTTCACTTTATTCTCTGTTGTAGAATGTTAGAGCTGAGATCTGGCTCCAATCAGACAGATCATATGACTGTTTAGTTTATTATTATTATTATTAAAGATTGATAAGGATGGAGATCTATAAGTGAGTAATAATATAGTTATCTAATAATACACTGCTTATGTTCTGCTGGACATCATGGTTCTCATGTGTGTACGTATGATAAGTGAATGAGACTGCCAGAGATAGTGTCCTCATCTCATGTGCATGAGGGTGCTGGATTGATTTAAAGGACCATGGGGAACGCTTCAGGCGGCATGGACGTGTCGCCCAGCCGGGATGGGAAAGGGCCTCAAAACTCTTTCAGTTTCGGCGGCTTGAAACAACCTCCTGGACCTAAAGTGCCCCTGCCTCCAGAGGAGGAGCTGGAAGAGAGGTTCAGCTCCGTCCTGGTGAGTACCAGACAAAACATGCATTAATAAGAAATCTGATTGATAAACAGAGCGCCACACCAACACCTTAAGGTTGAAATATGTTACTGTATATGTGAAGACGCATGTCATTATACAGTACTGGATATATCCGTGTTTTTGCATGATGTCTGGCACTGTGATTCGAAAAAGATTAACGACATGAAATTCATCACTAAAACTGGTCAATGTAATCAACAGTCAGTTTTGTCCAACCTCAGCAATGTGAACAACTTTACTGTATTTTTCCTGAAATTTCAAATCCGGTTTCTTAGATACAATGAAATATTTGCATAAAGAAAAAAACAGTAGCTAGGTACCCAACCTAAAAGCCTGAATATATATTCAAAACAGGATAGCACAGGACAAACAGTCCTTCAGAACCACAGGAGATCATTAGGCAATCTTTGTGGAGGTATTTTTCAATATGTTTCGGAGTGAGTCTATGACAACAACAACATACACTAGATGGGTCAGTGATGTTGTTTGGATGTTAAATAAAATAAATAACCTGACTCAGAATATACGCTGCATTTTAATTTGAAAATACTGATATCACTTATAGACACTTTCAGACAATAAACATGAACTTCAGAAGCGGTAGCAGTATTGGGCCTTGAGGAACACCAAATCGATCCCT
The DNA here is from genome assembly GCA_030347435.1 of Clarias fuscus. NCBI lineage: Eukaryota > Metazoa > Chordata > Actinopteri > Siluriformes > Clariidae > Clarias > Clarias fuscus. The sequence continues at coordinate 3,627,607 of CM059207.1, read as the reverse complement.
TTATTAAAAGGAATGAATACAGCTGATTGAGCATCTGCATCTTTGTGATTGTCCTGTATATGTCCTGTGTATGCTTCATGTAGCACAACAAAATCACAAAGATGATTCAGAAGCTTGAAAAAGATCAAATAAATAAACTTATTTTTGTTGGTTAATGACTGTAGCCTGTGTACACAATAGTGTTGTGTGTATACTAGATATACATATTTAACCACAACATTTTTGCGCTTATTTTAATCAGTACTGTAGAGAGGGAATGCTCACAAAATAGTTTGTCATCAGGGGTATTAATGTTACTATTATCTATTATGCTATTACTATTAGGTGCTTAATATACAATGACAACATTTTTTTTGTACTATTCAATAGTATATCTGACTTGATTCTGGTAAAACCTTGGTGGTTGGTATTGTTGTCTATTTTCACATCCAGTTAGCAGGTGGCTTTCGCCTGTGCTGCTTTCCATATTAATCAAATCATCTCCTCCCAAAGCTAACCACAACCCATGCTGTAAATCAAGCAGGAAAGGCTAGTACTGCTCGGACCTTTTACTGTGTAGCTCCCATGGTCGAAACCTAACCGTAATCATATATTAGATTATGGTTTAGACTTACAGTACAGCTACTAAACTGACAGTTACTGTTAGATTGTTATTGAAATTAGCAGTGTGTGTATATATACTTTACTCCTTTTTTGGTTATTGAGTCAACCAATCATAAAGCAGCAGGGCAGTATATGAACATTATCCCAAACAGAGAACTTTAGTTAAGGCTTACATTAAATATCAGAATGAGGAGAAATACATCTTGGTGACCTCAAGGACCTTTATGATGGCATGGTTGTTGATCCCGAATGGGTTGCTTTGAATATAAAAACTTATAAGCGTCTAAGAAAAAAATCCAGGACTATAGGCAAAAACGTTTTGTTTATGAGAGAAAGGCTGGATAAGAATGGCCAGACTTGGTCAAAATCACCATGATGAGTAGAAAAAAAAAAATCTCAAAATAGCATGTCGCAGACAGTAGCAGACCACATTGAGAAGGGGGTCACCTAAACTGGACAAACTGGAAAAACAAATCCACATCCATCCATCCATCCATCCATCCATCCAGGAATCTCTATACAGGGACCGTGGAGGCCAATAGTGACCATTATAATTTATTCCCATTTTGTACGACCATGATAGGACCTCTGGTCATACAAAACAAAGATGAGTACTGAGAGCAAAAACCATTTCTTTATCACTCACTCTCACTCACCCACCATTTATACCGCTTAATCCTGTATTCAGGGTGACGGGGGCCTGGAGCCTATCCCAGGTGACTTAGGGCACAAGGCGGGGTACACTCTGGACAGTGTGCCAAGCCATCACAGGGCAGACATTCATTTACACACTACGAGCAATTTGGGAATGCTAATTAGCCTAACCTACATGTCTTTGGACTGTGGGAGGAAACCGTGTGCAACCGGAGGAAACCCACCAAGCACGGGGAGGACATGCAAACTCCATGCAGACAGAGACGGGAATCGAACCCGAACCCTGGAGGTGCAAGGCGACAGTGCTAACCACTACACCACCGTGCCGCCCTCCATTTCTTTATATTAAATACATTTAAATGATGTAGATTCAATTAAAGAAATTGGAACCAATGTTTTACTTTTGTACAGTGCTGTATATGCTTCATAATCAATAGACTCTCTTTAGAGATTAGTAGAGAGGATTATTTAAGAGAGACGTACACTTAATTATCCAAAAGGCCCAATCAGTTAATGGAGTGAAACATGTTTAAGGATGGTTTATAACCAATAGATTTTATCCCCTTCGTGCAGTAATTTTATTTCTTCTCTACTGGTTTGGTATGTAAGGCACAGTACGGCTAACTAAATTCACCCTTTATTATAACCGAACATCTTAAAATAAGACTATATTTATAACAAAGAAAGGTCAAAAAGGATTTTCACAAAAAAAAAAAAAAAAAAAGATAGACTATTCCAAAACAAGAGTACCAGGAAACAAGAACCCCAGCAAACCACAGATTTATATTAATCTGTCTGTTTCTAAGGCAACAACTTACACAGAAACTTGTATAATATTTAAATAAGAAATGTAAAAAAAAAAAATTATTTGGAAATTGTTTTGGTTTAAAAGAATTTAATGAAATATCTCAGGAAGGGATCACTCAATGGGTAAAGCTGTAACTTTTCCACCACAGGAAAATCTTTACAGGTTTGTGATAACATGAACACACTGGGGTTTTTTTTTTTTGTCTGTAACATCATGGATGTTCCATGACCTTGAATATAAAAAGTATGACATCAGTGTTTATTTCATAATAAGCTGTTGCTGCTGGCATATTGCTTCGGGACGTGCTGTTATGGGGGAATTATCAACTTCTTTACACTGCTGAGTTGTTGGTTGTTTTCCTATTACTGCTTAAGGCAAAGTGTTTTGTTCCCTACTTCCTTATAGGCCATTGTTGTGTATGTGAAGGATGATTATCACAACGAGAGAGTGAGAGCAAGAGAGAGAGAGAGAGAGAGAGAGAGAAAGAAATCAACAGTATGCTTGTTCTTGAGTTTCTGTCTCCACCTCCCCACCATTGTGTCCTATTAAAGAAGAAGTGAACTATTTTGGGAAGGATCAAAAATATGTGAGCGAGAGTCTGGAGTACAGACACTGTACAGTACAGACGCTACTACAGTAGCTGTATCCTGAGGGTGTATTACTGCAGATCGGTAAAACGTCTCCCACGGACCTGACCTGTAGTCTTGGCCAGAGCACTGTGCTAATGAGATCACACTCACGGGAAAGTGTGCGGGAGTTCGCACGATTTCTGAAAGTTATTTAAAGTACAAGAGGTTCCACAGCAGAAAAAAGCAATGCACTCGAATCCTGCCTGTTTGGAGTTTACAACTGGGCTTACTGGCATGTTTTTGGAGAGGTAGGAGAACGTATAAACCAGGGCTTCTCAAAGTCTGGACTCCCATCCGGATCCGGCACAGACAGCAACTCAAATCGAACCCAGAACATTCCTTAATTGTGAATGCAACAATACAATGTAATGAACATAATGTTTTCTGTATGTTATACTCCTCAATAACTCAACTAGAGTTTCCTAGAGTATTTGGATGCATGTTTCCCTGTTTGGCCTTGTTGTCCTGGCCACGTTAACAGCCAGTAAACATATGGTGTTTAACGTCACAGAGTTCAAGACCGGCTAACAGGTGCCTGTTCGAATTAGTTAGCGTTCTGTCCTGCAGGAACAGAAAAGTCTTCGCTCGGTGTACATTACGTCCTCTGTGCGGTGAGGATGTCACCATCCAAATATGCAAAGAAAAGGTTAGCGTTACCATCTAGTGGCCACGCCTTTTTTGTGCCAAGGTTTAGGCAGCTGATTAAAGTCGGTGCCATTTCTCAGACAGGGCTGCTGTATTTTTGTTGTATAATTTTGTTTGAGATGTATTTCGGAGCCTCAAAAAAATTTTAATAGCTACTATCTGTTCCAGGATTGAATCCCAAATCGTATAAAATGAAATTCTAGTGCACTATGTAGGGTGTACACATCAGGTAGTGCTGGTTGGAGAGGGATTTACTGTATGATTCAGCCTTGTATTTGACGTTTCCACGCTTTAGCTGTGAAACACAAAACAGATGGTTCAGAGCCAGTTTGGACCAACGTAGAAGTAGTAGAAAGTCTAAGGAGGCAAACGTGTTGGTTAAGATGACAGATAATGTTATATAATAACAGATAATAATAGATGTATTTGTTTTAGCTCAAAGTGCTAACATGACTGCGGGTTTTGGCACCGCATCGAATCCAGTAATATACTGTGCAAAAGTCTTATGCGCCATAGAATCTGTAGTACAGGTTTTGTTATATAGGTTTATTGTGTCTGCATTATTATGCACACGACCATTCCCTACAGAGAATTCATAATAATTAATTATTAATGAATAAATTACATTACAGAAGAATATTTGCATGCCTGTAAAGAAAGCGACATATTACATGTCAGACCAGTTTTCAGATGTGGAGAAAAAAAAAAAAAATCAATAATGTAGACTCCTGGATTTTGCATGTAAATAGAAAGGTTTGTGAAATTTGTGCTACAGATAATATGGCGCCTAAGACTTTTGCACAGTACAGTACTGTATGTGTGTGTGTGTGTGTGTGTGTGTGTGTGTGTGTGTGTGTGTGTGTGTGCGCGCGCGCGTGTGTGTGTGTGTGTGCGTGTGTGTGTGTGTGTGTGTGTGTGTGTGTGTGTGTGTGTGTGCGCGCATGTGTGTGTGTGTGTGTGTGTGTGTGTGTGTGTGTGTGTGTGTGGAAATTGGGGCTATTATGTTGAGCATTATATTCTTAAAATTTTGATCTCATGCATGGATACGCAACAATACATAAGACAGTGCAAAGTTAAACTAGAAATTTTAAGCCCCAACTCAGACTAGGTAACACAGCCCAGGCATGACAACAGCAAGTCTAGTGATAGATAAAAATGTGCCAAATTCCAGAAGACAAAAGCGGGTGAGATTCTACACTCCAGTCTGTTAAAAGACACACAACCTGTTCTTAGCTTCTGGTTGAAGTGTAAGTGTCGACATGTAGGGCTGGGGGAGAACATCCTACATCTCAGTGTAAATCTGTCAAAAGATCTATCTACCTCTCTGTTCAGCTACATATCACTATCTTACAGTAATGCACCTGATTCAAGTAAAGAATTTGTAGTGTGTATGTTACAAAACTAGTTTCTGTGTGTGTGTGTGTGTGTGTGTGTGTGTGTGTGTGTGTGTGTGTGTGTGTGTGTGTGTGTGTGTGTGCGTTGACTGCACCTATCTCTTCTTAAAGCTGTAGATCATCTCTGGTCGCAATATTACCCGCACTTACTCTGGCATCCTGGTGAATAATGAATGAACAGCATGAGAGTATTCATTAGGGGGATTACTCCATGTGCATGAACACACACACACACACACACACACACACACACATAAACACTTCATCTGTAGTGAATGCATGCAACCTCTGGGAAAACTGGAAGCCATATGTAAGTGCAATAAGCAGAATGTTAGATGTAGAAATGCTTAAAATATATATATATAGAATTTAAAGCTATTAAATTCAATTGCATGCTAGCCAGTTTCAAAGTATATAACTGCGAGGACTTCAATGATCCTCATTAAAATTCCTTAAGCCTCTTTCCTCTGTATTCTTTTTGTCTGTCTAGAACTCCATGAATCTGCCCCCTGATAAGGTGAAACTGCTCCTTCAGTATGACAACGAGAAGAAGTGGGAGTTAGTCTGTGACCAGGTATACACGTCCACACATACATCATTGATTGGTCCATGACTGCTCTTTAGCTTTGGAAGCATACCATGGTGATCCCAAAGAGACACAAATGCTGGCTCAGGCGTTTGTCTTACAGTGGTTAGAGTTGTTAGTGGCATGGCCAGAGATGCAAATTTTTGGTTCCACCCAGCCAGACACCAGAGATTTTCTGCATGTTTTCTAAGTTTAGGGTTATGCAAACCCAAGCCATTACGGGTGGTGCCACAATGTTTCAGGAACATGATGCAGCGAATTTCACAATCCTTCAGTTCCAGTTCTTTGTGGATATTTGTGCTTATTGGCGTTTCCACATTAGGGCCCCAGGATCATTTCTGAGTACAACTGTGATCAGTGAGAACATAATCGTTTCAGACTCGAGTCCACTTAAAGGGGTTGTCGTGGGCACAGTACAGTGTGCTTGGAATCCAATTGCACCTGAACATGGATGTCGATGGTGTACAACACTATCAGTGCCTTTGGTCTCCTCTGAGAACTCTGTGTCCACATAGCATGCACCGATCTCATCCTTTGACCTTTACAGCCATAACTAATAAAGTAGGAAGGCATCCGAGAGTGCTTCCAAAATAACTTGCATAGCACAAAGGTTAACATCCTTGCTCTCTTCTTCTCTTAATAGCAGCTCATAAACCAAGTAGGTTTTTGTACCCTAGAACAAAAAATTATGTCAACGTTAGCCAGCAGGGGAGTGGGGAGGGAGTAGCAATCGCTCCTGGGCAAAGTACAAATTAGGGGCAATTTTGGCTCAAAGGGTAAGGCCTTGGGTTACTCATCAGAAGCTCGAGGGTTCAATCCCCAGAGGATTGAGGGTACAAGAGGGCACTCTGTCTACTCCAAGTTGCTGTATCATGACTGACCCTGCAACCTTGACCCTAACAACCTGGGATATACTGTACAAAAAGAAAGAATCAAGAATATACATTAAATACATATCCTTTAGATATGCTTGGATAAACATCGAACTTGCTGCATTGACTTTGGTTTTATAATACCCGAGTTCCTCATGGTGGTCGGCTCTCACTCATGACTCATGTGGTCTGTAAAAGGTGTTTGCAGGTATTGATGATGTGCAGGGGCGGGCTTGCTACTGTCAGTCCAGTTTGGTCATTTTGTTAATCCCATGTACTGAGGTCATAAGAAAGGGCATGAAGCAGTTCCAAGGTGATGGGTTTTCTTCTTGGAGCAATGATTTGATAGAATTTCATATCTGTGAAGGCTTCTCAGGCAGTGCTCAGTGTAACAGGTGAATTGTTCCTGGGGTCCTGTACTATTGGCTTCTGGTATAGTGTCATAGGTCACTGATAGTGTGTCCTTTGGGGCTCAGTGTAGTTCTGTCTTGATCAAGTCCCCCATGGAGGCACAGTAAATAAGTGAGTAAGGAACTTTCCTCGATACATGTCCAAGGCTTTGATAAACAACTGACACATCAGCTCATATGCATGTGTTTGTTCTGGCATTCTATACAGCCTGAATTTAGAGATGCAAAGGAGGTAATTCGGTGCCCTTGTGGTACACCTATACTGCTGGCTTGGTGCAAAGGTATCATTGGAAGTGTCTGGAACTTCAGTGGACCAGAAGATCACTGGACTGTAGAACTTGAATTACAGCTTGGGCCTTGGGAAATGTCTGGTACTATGGCGCAAAGGCCATTTATGCACATTTTGCAGGCATTTCCAGGTGAAGAGTACTTTTCAAAGGTGCATCAGGTATGAGGGCGCAACAGCAGCAACAGGGAAATGCATAGCTTAGTACTTATCGCTTAGAGTGCAAAATAGAGTCAAGTTGGTTTTTTAATGGAATTGCAGTGAATGCAAAACCAATGCATGGAATTTCAGTGCTACCTTCCTTGTCACAAGAGTCTGCAATACCCATTCCCTGAGGCCAAGCACTACAACAATAGTGCATCCTTTCACTATGATGTCAGTGCAATTGTGATCCTTTCCTGTATACACATCAAAGGTTTTGCCAGCCAACTAAGGCACAAGCGGACACGCCCCGGCTTTAAGATGATACAGTAAAAAATGGAGGTCATTTGCTTGTGTCTTTGTGACACTCCCATTCCGCTTAGCTTTAGCATTGGCCAATATCATTGGAATAGGTTCAGCATTTCTAAATGCTGGTTTGGGAATACTGTAGATTCCTGCATTCAGATGGATTTGGTACCATTTCTCTGCTGAGGACCTGAATGATTCCTGATTGTTAGATTGCCTCATAATGGATGACCAGCTCCCGTTGGGAGATTTGCTTTCTTTTCACTGGCGACCGTTTCTGGTTTCAGGTGCGTGTGGCTGGACATCGCAATTTCACCAAGTCTCTAATTTTACAGTTCGAATAGACATCAGGGTCGAGTGTTTTTGCTGTGAGAGGTATAATTAGCAAAAAGTAAAGTGAAAGCATTACGTGAATGTAAAGTACAAAGTTGAACGTTGGCTTAAATGGGACTTTATATAAAGACATAAAATGTTCTCGCAACCACTAATTTGACTGTCAAATGGGGACTCCTGATGAAAATAGGATGATTTTTTTTTTTTAAATATATGTTTTTAGTATTTTATACCAATTATTAATGGCTGTGGAACATTTTTTGTAATTTGGAGAAAGACCTGACAAGGATAAAGGATACAGTATGCATAATATTTTACATTTGACGTTTTGGTCCCAACACCTTGTTAGTTCAAGAATCATTTCAATATAGTATTAAAAAGACACATTTATCCCTCTTGTTCACCATCCATCCCTCAGACTGTTTTCTTTTTTCAAACGTGAAGGCATGTCCTAGATGTAGTGTATGTCTGCCCTATATATCTGTGTGTGTGTGTTTGTGTGTGTGTGTGTGTGTGTGTGTGTGTGTGTGTGTGTGTGTGTGTGTGTGTGTGTGTGTTTGCTCTCGCACGCAATAAAAAAAAAGAAGAGTTTTAAACCTCCCACATATGCAGTGCATTAACTGTGTGTGTGTGTGTGTGTGTGTGTGTGTGTGTGTGTGTGTGTGTGTGTGTGTCTCCTCAGGAGCGCTTTCAGGTAAAGAGTCCACCATCAACCTACATACAGAAACTCAAGAGCATTTTAGAGCAAGGAGGCAGCAAAAAGGTATGTGTGTGTGTGTGTGTGTGTGTGTGTGTGTGTGTGTGTGTGTGTGTGTGTGTGTGTGCGTGTGTGTGTGTGTGTGTGTGTGTGTGCGTGTGTATGTGTGTGTGTGTAAGAGAGATTACATTGAAAGTTTTTTTTTCCTCATCAGTAAAACTGATGTCATCTTGACACTTCAATGTGTTTTTGAATGTAAACACACAAATACAGCAATTTATGAGCGCTTCTCATATTAACTGTGCTCATTACCTGTGTGCCAGTTTAAGAGGCGTGTGCAAGAGGCAACACAAGTCTTGAGAGAGCTGGAAATATCCTTAAGGACCAATCACATTGGGTGAGAAACACACACACACACACACACACACACACACACACACACACACATTTTACAACATCCATGAACCAAGGGAAAAAAATTAAATGACAGTGGATGTAAAAATGTAATTATTAAACTACACTATTTATTAAGTAAGGAGTGAAACAGGCATGTGCATGAAGTTGGCATGCGCTCTCTGTGCTGTGGTTCCTCCCACAGTCCAAAGACATACAGATTACACATGTAATGTTAATACATGGGCATAATACATGGGCATAATTTTGTGTGTGTATATGCCCCCGCGCCCTGTGATGGATTGGCACTCTGTCTAGTGTGTACACTGCCTTGTGCCCAGAGTCTCACAGATATACTGTCTGTGCAAAGATTTTAGGCATCCTGTGTTTTTTTTTTGTTGTTTTTTTTTTTTTTTACTTTGTTATCCATGTTTATTTTTTGACTATATTACTCAGTCAATACAATTCATATATACAATTTCCATTAATTTCCAACATTAGTATTCCATCAAAATAAAATGATCTAACAGGATAATATATGTAGGCCAGAAACGAAAGCAGCATATTATGTAAAACACACACACACACACACACACGAAAAAAGAAGAAAAAAAAAAAGCTTGCATGAATAAGGTGCGACAATGTCAGAAGGACTACGTCTGCTTCTGCAGGATGTTCAGTAAAACTAAGCAGCTAGTTTCCAAAAAATCCACAAATTCTACCTGAGACTATATTTTAAACAAAGGCTCATCATACCAATTCTTGACTTTGTTTCATTTGTTTGTTTTTGCACGTGTCTGAGACTTTTGCTATATATGTGCTGTATGTACATAGATTACTATAACATGCAACATTCCGTGTAAGCGACATAAATGTTTAGTGAGAAACAGGTTTGGCTAATAAATCTGCCCTTGACATTTACAACATCGACAAGACCAAAAATGAAACAGGTGATAAGGTACTGGCATGACCTTCACCACCAAAACGTCATCATTCTTCCTCTTAAGTGGTGCAAGTACTTGTCCTCACCTAATTATAATAGCGGTGTCTTACTGAGTCTTTCTGCTTGTTTTTGTCCCCCCCGTTCTTTCTTTCTTTTAGCTGGGCTCAAGAATTTCTCAACGATGAGAACAAGGGGTTGGACGTCCTGGTCGAGTACCTTTCCTTTGCTCAGAGCTCCGTGCCGTACGTACACTTACATACACTATTAAACAAAAAAATGTAAAAAAAAATTTTAAAGGAATTTGAAAATCTTTAACTAGTCATAATCAAAAACAGGGATTTGTTTGAGATTGCTCGAGTATAAGTGTTCAAGAAGGGGCTTCAAATAGCTGTTTTAAGGATGAATTGTATTACGTGATAATGTTTTGCGTCATATTTCTCTGTAGCTCACATATCTATTAACCTGCATGCCACTAGAGGGTGTACCTGCAGTTTAGGTGATGCAGAGTATTATCACATTGTACTGTATTTTTGCAAATGCACTTGGCGATACTGTTCCAGAACAGCTGAACAGCCTTTGTATCAGCTGACTGTTATTGTTGTTGCTGTTGTTACCTAATTACCTAATGCCATATTTCATTTTTTTTTTTTAATTCAGTATTATTCTAGAATCTAGACAATAAATCCAAATATGGCCTGGTCGATGTAACCATATCTACATAATTCTTGCAAAATGTAAAACTGTAAAAAAAAAAATAATAATAATAAAAAAAAAAGAAAGAAAGAAAGAAAAAATTTAACAGCTTCCAGTTGTAATTTAAATGTTAATGATTTAATTAACATTAAATTATATATATTTTATCTATATTTTCACTTATAAGTATAGCCTTTTTGTGTGAAAAAACACCCTCTGATTATTGCATACCGTCTTTGAAATTTAAATGTATGTAAGTATTAAATGTGCCATTTTGTTTTCAAATGTATTTATCGGGGCTAACGTCAAATAATTGGATAAATTATCTCATTACATCTACATCTAGGCATTTGGCAGACGCCCTTATCCAGAGCGACTTACATTTTTTTATCTCGTTATACATCTGAGCAGTTGGGGTTAAGGGCCTTGCTCAAGGGCCCAACAGGGACAACTTGGTGGTCGTGGGACTTGAACCTGGGACCTTCCGAACTGTAGTCCAACTGTAGTCCTCTCATTAAGAGGATGTTTGCTAATATTTATTTAAACAAATAAACAAATACTTGAATAATTAATAACTTTTTATATGAATTCCCCAATACATATATATTACCTGGAAGAAACCTGCATCCTTTTGCAATAAAAAAAATTGCACCAACGCATATTGCGATTTAGATACAGTTAGTTGTGCAGCACTCAGAAATTTGGAGAATTTGATTTCAGAAATCTCATTTGGAACACTTGTGCAAGGTGTCGATAAACACAAAAACAATTCTGGAATGCATTTTGTAGGTACGACCTGGACGGCACGGACAACGGGGGCTTGGAAGAGAAATCGACAGAAGATGGGACGACGAGTACCACTAACTCCCCTACCCACTATTCCTCACACAC
>CM059207.1:2902500-3005823 GCA_030347435.1 Clarias fuscus | reverse complement strand
CACGCGGTGTGTCAGGCCCGACCATGCAGATCCATGTTCTATTTTTTCCTCCTTGCCCCCAGGAGACCGTGCTGAACATTGTGGTGTAAGGTTTGTGGAGGTGTGTGGAGGTGTGCGTGTGTGTGTGTGTAACACTGAGTAAGAATCAGTAGGTTAGAGACGGAGGTAGTTTTTTGCTGACACACTGTATGTACACACTGAAACCTCGTTCATTTTAAATGGAGTGTGTGTCTGATGTCGGTTTACTAGAGAGATGACTTTTTGATCAACATGATTAAAAAAAAATATATATATATATATATATATTTTTTTTTTTTTTTTTTTTTTTTACCCTGAATACATTTTCAAGCCGCGATGTTTAGTTGTTTTCCGATCGAACCAAACTCGGGAGAGAACGGGGTTGGCACAAGTCCCAAACACATCCTCAAACTCCAAAACTGTGTATTTTTTTTCCAGAGCCCTCTGGAGACCAGAATCTCCATTTTTAATGTGAGGTTTGTGGGCGTGTGTGCAAAATTCATGAAAATATGGCAAATTCATAAAAAAAAAATACAATAAATGGTGGTCCTTAGAAAAGTTTTCAGGATATAAAAAGTGCCGTTAAATCGTAACAGCACTCAACTATTATTACTCAACAGCACTGTTGTGTAACAGGCAGTAAACGTCAAACACTGCAGAAATGGCAGCTTCCTCTCACGCGATCACGTTCTCAGAGTCATTTCATAACGAGTAGACGGACGCCGAGCGGCGCCGCAGCTTAGACGACTTACCGTGGCTTCAGGACTTCACCAAGTCGCTGCAGCGAATAAATCGAGTTATAAAGTGTTAAACAGACGGTTGTTTTGGGGGGCAGCGCAGGTGTTGGGGATACAGGCGCTGCAGAGCATGCTGGGACGGAGACGGGGACGGGGACGGGGACTGGGAGCACCTCGCAAATTGGACGACGCTCAGCTGCGGTAATTATGTTCCTTATCTCGCCTCGATCTAATTCCCAACCGGTCGTGTTCAGCGGAACAGAGAAGGCTTGGTGATCACTCTTGCAGAATCCCACGTGGAAGTGTTAGGACACAGAGACTCCGCTTCTCCAACATCAGACCACGGCAGCGCAGAGCTAGCGAAGCATATTCTAGAGTTTCAAATGACTTTGTGCCTGAAAGATGTTTAACATTAACGGGGTGTATGGGCAAGAAATATTCCTAATAAACTCAAAGTCATATAGTATTCTTTGCAAAAGACTTATCAGTCAAAGCCAATTGTGCTAACAGGCTAAGGCTACATTAGCAAACTGGCTAGATTTAGTTCCCATATTACGCAGATGCTCAGCAGGTGTGATGTTGGTTTGCGTGCCAGTGGTTATTAATTAAGGAACGGGTAATAATTTAGATGAACAAGAAGGCAGTTGGGGGCGTGTCCTAATGACTGATCCCTGCCTTAAGAATTTTCACCTTAAGAACTAAAATTTTGCAAGAAATTTGCCTCGGCATACTAAGCATTTTCAGCACAGAAGCGAATGAACCGAACCAAACACCGGCTAAGTCACGCATATGTCAGTTGGAGCTTTCAGTTTGGTCTTTAAAGCAGCCGGTGCCGTGAGGAATCATAAATCAAGGTTAAGTGAGGTTTAATGTCTATTTATTTCATATTTTACTTCGTTTACATGTCTTTTCTAAACGTTTTTCATTGTTTTTAATATGGAGAAATATGATTATAGTGTTGGAAACTGGTGATATTGATCATATCTTTGGGTGGCTGGAACGGATTATCTGCATTTACATTATTTCCTATGGGAACATGCGCTTCACAATACGAAATTTCCCCTGAAGAACTCTCCTCCGGGACGGATTAAATTTGTGGATATGGAAGGATAGCGTTTTAGGAGGAGTGTGATGACTGAACTGGCCAATCGGAATTGAGAGCTTCATCCTCGTGCCTGTACACACACACAGATGTTAAGCTTTCAGGATATTTCTGAACACTGCTTATATGGTGTGGTGTTATCAGCGATCCTCGGCATGTTTCTCCAGTGTGCGTGCGTGTGTGTGTGTGTGTGTGTGTGACTACAACACCTCCCACACTACCTTTCACACACACACACCTTCCTTGACTAAATATAGAGGCAGGTGAAGTAAGACCTTATTAATTCCACCAGCAGGCAGCGGGTCTACCTCCTTCCCTCGTCGCACGCTCACTCAAACCCTCATTATCAACCGCTACAGTGCGCCTGCTAAATATAAACCGTGGCACACCAGGAGTCCCCGATGCATTGACAGCCTGGGCAAAGACAGGTCAAGCTGGAGGGGGAAAAATAAATAAATAAGGGACGATTTGTTTACAGAGGCTCACGCGCTCGCTTTTATGATTGCGTGACGAGGCTAAAAGGAAAAGATTAGCGCTCGAAGCGTAAAGTGGCAAGTGACACCAAACAAAGGACGCCAGCGGCCGAGGGAAGGTGAGCGAAGAGCTAATCTAAGTTTAGCCCGATCGCACCACAATAAAAGCAGGAAGCCGGGCTAAATCCCAACATAAGCTCTGCCCACATGCAGCACAACAGTCGCTACGCGCGCCAGAACACATCACATCTATTTCTGTACACGCGTACAAACACGCCATCGCATGGGGATCTCTCTCTCTCTCACACACACGTGCGTGCACGCGGTCTGTTTAAGGAAACGCGTGATGGTGTCGGATCCCATTGGCACCGGGTCGAATTCACATTTTTGTCAAATTTTAGAATTTTTATCATCTGCCCGAATTTCGATTGAGGAACCGAAACGAGAAGATAAGAACGTTCCTGAAATAAAAGAAAATGCTAATCCTAATTCTTCAAAGGCTTCATTAATTACTATCTTGGATCACAATTCTTAGACCTGATTGATCAGAATGTGTTACATTTTTTTTTTTTTTTTCCCCCATACAGCAGCAGCTCGTCATCGGCTCCAACTGGAGCTTGCAATTTAATCGATCTTTTGTTGATCGGTTCAATTAATTGAATCGGCGGCTCTGTTTTCAATTCAATTCACTTTTTTTTTTTTTTTAACAAAATCCTTAAACATTTCAAATTCCTTAAAAAAAATACCACAGTTTTTGTAGAAAACACAAGCTGCTTCTACCAATACTTGCGTTTTACAGGCCCATCGCTGCTTTTTCTTCTTCTGTGAAATTCATGGATCACTCGGTGCAATACTGCCACCTACTGGATTGGTAGACACGTCAAAATATAAATCGTTTTTGTACATTAACAACACGGGACACAGCATTTCAATGCATATCTGATACATTTAGTTTTTTTTTTTTTTTTTTTACTTTAATCCCTGTAAAAAAAAATAGAGCATCTTGAGACGATAAACATTAAGAAATCAGGCGAAAACATTAGCGCTACTGTGATTCACAGCTCTCCTATTAAGAACATACAAACTTTTACAACAGATGTATAAAAAGTTACATTTTTTGATTTTCAAAGTCAGGAACAAATTGTAATGACGGGAACAAATGCGAAGGAAGTACGGGTTTGTAAACCACAATACAAAAGGAGAAACGACTCAGTTCCTGAATATTTGAATAGCTTGTCGACTGAGAAAGTTTAGCGCAGACACAAATAGAAGGAACCGTTTGGCCCTTAACATAATTCGGCATCGATCTGATCTCGCAGCTGAACGTTTGTCCGTCCTCCCGACTCCTGAGCTCCACATTGGGACGAACTTCTGAAATCCTTGCTCTGTTGTTTCCAAATAAAGAGCTAGAGGCTGTAAATATAAGCGACCCCCAGGGGGTGTCCGCATTACTGCAGAGTCTTTATATATAAAGACAAATATAAATACATACTCGCATCATTACATCCCCGTCCCAAAAATATCATTTATCAGAGGCAAAGCAGGCCCTTGAAAACTGAAGGGCCATTCATCACCGCAAGTGATGCGATGCGCCGGCGAGCGCTTTGCCGTGTAAACATGGGCACTTGAGGGAATTTGCCGGTTCCTCAGGATTCAACACCACATCGAGGAACAGCGCGTGAACCTTTCCTTCAACGTCTTTTTCCGAGCAACGTTCTTTACTGCTTCCCCCCCTCCTCCCGGGCACTCCGCCCTGTAGTGACTGATCGCGTCGTTTGCCGAGATGGATCTCTCTCTAAAACAGCGGCTTGTGTACTTCATGACCGTCCGCGAAAGCTCGGAGGCAGAAACGCACAGCAGCTGTTAAAAAGCCGTTTGCGTCGACCGCTTCTGAAACAAAGTGACGGCACCGTCTCGCGCGACAAAAGCTTTTGGAAGTTAAAGTGGTCTTCTTGAGAAACGACTACAGCGGATCGCCGCTTCAAGGCTCGAGTCGACTTTTAGAAATTAGCCTCTGCATATATTTAAGATACAGTTTTATTTTTTTGTTTTTGTTTTACATTTTGTTTTTTAAACAAATTTGTAGCATGAGCTAGCACTTTTTTTTTCCCTTCATGGTTTGTGCGTACACGAACACGAGAGCTATCTACAACTAGCTAGCTATTTTTTAACCACTGATACCTGATTAATTGCGAGTCAAACCTGCAAGCAGCTAAAGTTCTTTGCTTTTTTGTTATTAATATTTTGTGCCTGGAGAAATGCACAGAAATCCGCATGTAGCAAACACTGTTTTTATTTGGAAAAAATTAGCATGAGCAACTAGCTGCATCTAGCTAGCTAGCATAACCTTTGTGAACATCTTTATAAACAACGCCTGAACAACATTGAATCAAATCTGCAAATAGCTAAAGGTTTTTTTTTTTAATATATATATATATTTTGTCCGTAAATATATATTTTTTATATATTTTTTGTTCACTATGGTGAAAAATGCACCTAGCTAACCTTTTTCAAACATGTAGTGCCTAATTGTTTAAAAACAAAACTGGAAGGAGCT
Organism: Clarias fuscus; assembly: GCA_030347435.1. NCBI lineage: Eukaryota > Metazoa > Chordata > Actinopteri > Siluriformes > Clariidae > Clarias > Clarias fuscus. The sequence goes on along the minus strand of CM059207.1, from coordinate 3,000,936 downwards.
GGCACTTTGTTTGCATTTCGAGGCAAAATTTTAGATTTTTTGTGCAAATTTCACGGCTTGTTTATTAACTGACGAGTCGTAGCTACCTCGGATACCGCTAGTCTCATACGTCTAGCTCCTGATGCCTGCAGAGCTTTTAGTCGAGCCGTTTCGTTGTACGGCGGGTAAATCACAGTAATTATTGTTTAGATTCAGGAATCCTGTTGGCACAAGAAACGTCCATCAAGCACTCCGCTACGTGACTTATTTTTATAACAGCCCTGAAAAACTAACATTATATAAAGTACTAACAAACAGCAAGGTATTTACTGCTACTGAGCTGCTGTACGATGTTTGAGATTCCGCCTACCAATTCAAACTCTTCTTATAGAAAGTGTAGTTTAACTTAAGTCGTAGATTCCCGGTACCCAGCCATCATGGCTTCATTTTATACACGTTATAGAAATTATGGTGCTTTAATTACACCGTTATTACCAACATGCTCAGGTGGTGAGTTTATAAGGGAAGCGGCGCAAGACTGCGGCTTCCATCTTGACAGCGTCCACACTACGCGCCTGGAAATAACATCGAGTGCGACAGCAGAAGCAGAGGAGTAAGAGGAGCAAAGAGGTTTTTCGGGTGGCACGGCAGCAGCGCTGACACGGACACCTTTATAACCGAGTCTAAAAATGCACCGCGCGCCGTTCCTCCCCTCCCACCCAACCACCAGCATCCAGTCGATACGGCCTTGCAGCCTCGCGCTGCCGCTAATGGAGATAAGTAATGGACGCTTATCGCTAGCAGGACCGTCCAAACTGCATGGCTTAATCATTTCACTCACACACACACACACACACACACACACACACACACACACACACCACTTAAACCATGTGGGAATTGTTCGCATGGTTTCTGACTGCGACTGAAATTTTGATTTGTGTGTTAAGTGTTAAGGATTGTGAAAACACACACACACACACACACACACACACACACACACACACACAGCTGCACTTAGTGACATTAACTTTGCGGAGAAAATGTCAAACCCTTTAAAAGGACCAGAACAAACGTCCCGTTGTCCCGGACACCATGTGTTAAAACAACTCGGCACGTTCATGTGACTAACCTTTGAAGTCTCGTCACCGCAGTCTGAAAGAGTGTGTATGTGTGTGTGTTTGCATGTCCTGCTTGAGAACACCGTCCCCAATAGAGCTGTAAATGGTAGAAAGACCATCGATTTGATTATTTCTCTTTACTGTTCTATTGATTGATTGGTTCATCTCTGTGATTCAATTGATCTTTTTGTTGGTCAATTTAAGTCAATAAATCAATCGTCGATTCAGTTTACTCTTTTTACATTATTCAGGTTTTTTTTTTTTATTATTATTTTGCAAAAAAAAAAAAATAATAATAATAATTTACAAACATCACATTTTCTTAAACAGAAAAAACTGAAAAAAATTTCCCACAACCTTTGCATCTTCCGCACACACTCACATTTTCTGAGCGTATCGCATGTTCTTCTTATTATTTTGAGGTTTTGACGTTTGGTACAATACTGCCACCTACTGGACTGGAGTGTGGATTAGAAAACTGACCAGGGAAAAACTCAAACAGTGTAAATGTTTAGTAAACTTAAGCTACTTCAACATCTGCTTGAGGCAAATCGGGCGATAAATGTTAGTGCTAGTGAATGGAGTGGAAAATCGAAGTGCACGAACGTTGACCTGAATGAAACAGATTTATTAACTATTAACTACTAACAGTATTTAAACATTAGACTGCTGTGTAACTTGTGTTCTTGATTGTCTCATACAAACCACTTCTTTTTTTCTTTTTTTTTCTCCTGCCAATCTTCTGCTCAGCGCTCCGGTCCAGTAGGTGGCGGTAGTGCACCAACCGCTTCATAAATTCAAAAGAAGGAGCAGCGAAAGTTGGAAGCGTTTGTATTTCCAGGAAAAGGTGTGCTGAGTGGTTAAGGAATACGTGGGTTTGAGATCATCGCCACGTTCGATTTTGAAATCAAAAACTGACACAGGGAATCGGCCGGCATAACCGATTCGATCGCTCAGCTCGGACCTTTACTGTGATGCTCGACCTGTACTCTATACAGTATGCATGATTTCACACACATCTCTGCTTTTACATTATGGCTGCTTGGACATTGCGCATGAATACACAAGTGCACAGGCGCAAATCGAGAAAAAGAAAAAAAAAATACAGAGGGTGGGGGGGAATACTTATGCACAGCACCATATTATCTGCAAGTGCAATAATTGGCTTGGGCGATTTTCTGATCACAAATGGCCGTCTGTGTGTAACGTGGCATCTTTTTGACAAATCATACAGACATTTTAAATAACAAATCATTAAGTAACATAGATATTGTGATTTTAAACGCACGTTGTATGCAATGTCATGTGTGTGTGTGTGAGTATGGTGGTGGCGTGTGTGTTTGTGTGTGTGTGTGTGTGTGTGTGTGTGTACACATCCTGCCCACTACCTCCCTCTTTCTTCCTCCCTGCAGCAGGCTGCCTGTTGCCTTGGCAACCCACAGTGCTCTTGCACGTCTGAATGTTAAAAAAAAAAATACAGTGGTGTTATTTCTTTATTTATATATTTGTTCATTTCATTTCCTTTCTTATTTTATGCTCGTTTGTTTGTTTAGAAGATGTGGAAAAAAAAAAAGAAAACGGGACTCCTCAGGAGGTGCTCAGGCGTGACGAGAATAAAAACGTATTACGCTTATCTCATGGACGCGCGTCTTTAGTTGTGGTTTTAAATGCCGCTGAAATATTAATCAGCTCATTTGATCAAAGAAAAAGTACAATAAAATACACATTTGGGACGCAAACGCAAGACTTAACTATAACTACATTTTGCGCAATTGTTCACCCCCCCCATATAATTTCCACCTAGTGGTCAAAAATAGAACTGCATGAAGCCGGTCCACTGGGACAGGCATCACGCTGCACCTCACTCGCTCCGTGCGGAGGAGACGCAGGACAGGAAAGGTGTCCATCACAAATACAAACCGCAAAGGGAAGGGAAATTACGATAACGGAATGGAGAATGTCTGTATGTTAGAAATGCGCGCGCACCACGGTGAACATGTTTAATCACGTCGTTAACTACATTTAATTGCATTTAAATAAGAGATGAATCCAACATTTTAACTGTAAGTTCACAATATTCACTCGACTGGGAGGACGTCTGAACGAACGTGAATCAAAAACGTGTGCTGCCCTAGGTCACGACGCTAGGTCATTAATAATCCGTATAGAAAAAGCTAGAAAATTCAACAAAATTCACAGACAAATAAACAAAAGCAAAGCGCATCGGTTGTTTTCGTGCATCCCGAACGATGACCCCGGGTGCTCCTCGCGTCCCTCGCTGTCTTTCGGCCCGTCCAAATCCATCAGCATGAAGAGACACTCGATGAGAAGCGACGCTCATCACCCCGCCCACACGGAGAGGAACAGAGGAGACACATGGGTAGTGGTGGTGGTGGTGGGGGGGGGGGGGGGGGGGGGGGCGGCAGTTGGGTAATTCGAGCGCTGTTCACCTCCTGGTGATGTTAATGTTACGTCTCATCAAATCCACCATTAAAAAAAAGAAAAATGGCAATGGAAAAAATGATGCAGTGTGGAGCTTTAAATAATGACATGAAAGAAAAGGGGAAAGAAAAACTATTGACTTGTTGGCGAAATTTGGGGACGACGGACGGCTCCTTCCGCGGTTCCAGCTCGAGGGGTCTGCTGCCTCGATTTAACTGCAAAAGCGTTTCTATGTAGAGAGTGAACGCTGTCAGTGCTTCTCTCCCACACACACACACACACACACACACACACACACACCACACCATGTTGTTCCAAAAGAGTACAGCTGTGTATTACACAGGGAGGAAAAAATCCATCAGCGACACATCAGCGTCTAAAATGGGCTTCTCTCAGTGGACGAGACCCGCGTGTCACGTGTGTGTGTGTGTGTGTATGAGAGAGAGGTGGGAAAAAAAAACAAAAAAAGAGAGAGACTGCCTTCTTTTTTTGTCTCTCAGCTCTGATTTAAATGGTGTATTTATTGAGTTTTTATTCACCAAGCTCTCCGTCAGAAGCACCAGCGCTCACTTTGTAATCCGTCGTCTCCAGAGTAACGCAGTGACTTAACGAAGCAAAGATGGCCGCCGACCTACAGGTGTATCCCCTCGGTCTTGGCTCGGCTCCTGGTCCGGCCGTATTGTTACAGGCGCACACACACACACACACACACACACACACACACACACACACACACACACAGGCATCCTCTACAGATGGCGAGCCAGCAACGAAGACAGGGATTTGGACGAGGGAAAGAGATCCGGGCCAAAATCCGTCCAAAATCTGTGGAAGGAAGCGGCGGCGTGGGGAGACCGACGTCATGGCCGAACCCGAGACCTGCTCGCGTCCGCGGAAGCCAGATCGCCGCATGGCAGGCAGGAAATTTAATTCCCATCGCACTCTAGCCTGCAGGCCTTACACAAGAAGCGCACACTGAACAAGTTCTTGAATCTGATTGGTCGGAAGGCGTCAAGTCCTGGTTTCTATAGTAACAGCGTAGACGGGAACTTTTCACACAGGATGCTGTGCTGCCTGAGAGTGGTTTAGAGCACACCACCTGCAGGATTCTAGAGGAACTGCAACTTTTTTTTGTACACCTGTACAGCGTCATGGAGGCCTGGAGACATTAGGGACGATACAGAGTGGACAGAGTGCCAGTCCATCGCAGGGCACGAACACTATGGGCATGTTTTTGGGGAACGCCCAACCTAACCTGCATGTGGGAGGAAACCGGAGCACCTGGAGGAAACCCACCGAGCAGAGACAGGAATCGAACCCTTAACCCCGCAGGTGCGAGGGCCCACAGTGTTGACCATTTCGCTCAATGTGCTGCCTGTACCTCACAACGTGATATAAATAAAAAAAATTTGGGAAACTATAAATAGATAAAAAGTAAGCATTACATTCTGTTGCTATGCGCGCAGTATTAAATTCCCCCCCCCACCCATCCTCCGCCGCACCACCGCCTCATCTCTCTGACGACTGACGTCAAGCAAATATCTTGATATAAAAAAAAATTTTTTTTTAAACTAATTATATTAATGAAGTCGCTTAATTATAGCAATTATAATGAGGTGGATGATCGGTGACGTAAATGAAGTGACACCGATTTTAATAACTCGCTGACGTGATCAACACACGACCGATTGCATATCACAACCTTTCATTTTCACATAACAGTGTGAAGCCGCATCCTTCCCCGTGGACTCATTATGTGTTAATTTCTTACAAAAACAGACCCCGGTGAGAACGGATTCCCGATCGAGGAAACAGCTGCGCTCGATACTCGGCTTCGATTGTGCGTCAATAGCGCGCCGCAGCCTTCCCGGGGTCATTACGCCGGAGCTAATGAAGCCTTCATGACACCAATCGTCTCATACTGATGAACGGAAAACGAGCCCTCGGTGACGAAAGCCCAAAATAAATTTGAACTAAAAGTGGAGACCTAAAAGCATTGGCCCTTTCTAAACAACAAGGTTTTAAGATGAGGAAAGAATGGAAGCGGGCCTAAAGTCCAGCCCTGAGGAACTCGCACTCTGCTCACACACTCGTGCAGGACTCGTGCCAGCTCCGAATCATCAGCCGCCCGGTTTGGGGCAATAAGAGAAAAGATGAAAGGAGAACGTCCTGCTCCAGGAGCCAGAGCTCCGAGTGCTGATAATGGTTTAGTGACAAAATCGGGCCTTTGAAGGAGCGGGACAGGAGAGGAGACGAGGAGTTACACGCCGAGCTGAGGATGAAAAGACCTCGGGTTCTACTCAACACCAAGATCAAAGACTGAGGTGCCCGTCTTTAAAACACACACACACACACACACACACACACACACGTTTCAAAATATTCGCCTGGTACTATTACACAATCCATGGTACACGATATATACACACACACACACATGCACGCACATTTTGAATTCTTCATCTTGTACCATGCTAGGCAACACACACACACTTTCAAACTCATCTCCTGGTACTATTACAAAGAGCCAGAGGGAAGGGGGACAAAACAGCGTGCAGACACACACACGCACACAGTTTCCTACTCTTCATCGGTTACTATTACAAGGTAGAAACTACACACATGCACCTACACACACACTTTGAATTCTTTATCTTGTACTATTATACAAACCATGTAGGCAACACACACACACACACACACACACACGCACACACGCACACACGCAAACTCATCTCCTGGTACCATTAAAAAGAGCCAGAGGGAAGGTTGGCAACACACACACACACTTCAATCGCTTTACCTGGTTCCATTACAATGCCCAAGGTAGACAGTACACACACACACACCTCATCTCATACATTCTCACACATGCACAATTTGTCATTTTGTACCACTACACACACACACACACACACACACACACACACCTCATCTCATACATTCTCACACATGCACAATTTGTCATTTTGTACCACTACACACACACACACACACACACACACACACACACACACACACACACACACACACAAAACACACACACACATCTGGTATAATTTCAAAGAGCCAAAGGGAAGGTAAACACACACACATTCTCACACATGCACAATCAATTTAAATTCATCATCTTGTACCATTACACACACACACACACACACACACACACACATATATATATGGTTTCAAACTCTTCATTTGTTACCATGACAACAAGCTAAAAACACACACACACAGCATACACGCCTGTACATGCATGTGCACAATCATGAACATGACTGCTCACACACACACACACACACACACACACACACACACCTCCAGGAAAAACCATACACACAATCATACGCACGCAAAACCATGTGCGCACACACACACACACACACACACACACACACACACACACACACACACACACACACACACACACACAACTGTACTCACACAAACATACACTCTGTCTCACACACGTCTTAGAATTATTCATTAGATGCACGAATTACATGCAGTTCAACACACACACACATTTGTGTGTGTGTGTGTGTGTGTGTGTGTGTGTGCCCTAATAGCTGCATTAAGTCCTAAATAGCAGAGGGTGTGTATGAATGGTAAATTAATCAGCTTCAAGGCGCTCTCTCTCGCTCACACACACACACACACACACACACACACACACACACACACACACACAGAGAGGAGCTAATGATATTTCTTCTCACACAGCTCAAGGGAAAGAGGGAAACAGAGAAGAGATCTAGAGAGAGAGAGAGACACAAAGAGAGAGAGAAAGAGACAGAGAGAGAGAGACCAAAAGCGAGACAAAGAGACAGACAGACAAAGAGACAGACAGACACAGAGAGACACAGACACAGAGAGAGAGAGAGACAAAGAGACAGAAAGAGAGAGAGAGAGAGACAAAGACAGAGAAAGATACAAAGAGAGAGACAGACACAGAGGGAGACAGAGAGACAGACACAGACAGAGAGAGAGAGAGAGAGAGACAGAGAGAGAGACAGACACAGACAGAGAGAGAGAGAGAGACAGAGAGAGAGAGAGAGAGAGAGAGACAGTAATATCTGGGCTATAAGCTGAAAGCACCAGCAGTGAAATCAGTCGGTCGTAACACCGTGCCTTAGCTGCCTCTTTAATCTCTAAAGGTTTAACACACAAATCCTCTGCACTGATTTCACACACACACACACACACACACACACACACACACACACACACACACACACACACACACACACACCACCTCATCCCGCTCCACCGGAACTCTAAAGAGACACACACCTCTCCGGGTTCCAGCAGGAACAAATGATCTACAATTAGGTTTTTTTTTCCTCCCGTTACGTTTTCAGCAAATCACCGTGTAAATGAGGCGCTCGGTGTTTAAAGTGTCCTGAAAGATACGAGTTTAACACACGTCTGTAGCGCAGGAGAGCCTCGTTCAATCAAAATCCTAGTTTCAGAGAGAGAAGAAAAGAATTCTGCCACAAAAGAGAAGAGTAAGTGCAGACCAGATGGATAAAGCGTTAGTTCGTGTTCTGTGGTGGTTGTTGTTTCGTTTTTTTTCTTCAGTCGAGCAACGATGAGAAGGAACACCCCAAGGTGTGAGCGCTACTTAACAATCAGCACCTCCTACATTTACTTTCCCGAACAAAGACACCACAGTCACGCCCACTTGCCTTCTATTACCTCAAGTGTAACGCTCACGAATTCACACGTGCTGGAGATCGTGAGTTTGAATCCCAGCAGCACGTCGAGTCTGAGAGAGACAAACCAGTCGAGCTTCCAGGGTGAACTGAGGGATGGCGCTCTCTCTCTCTGATCAACATCAGGGGCATCTACAGTATGAGGTCACGTATGTGGAATACCTCGGCATATGGACGCCCCAATGTCTATTTATTTAATATTTTACTAAATTTACATGTCTTTTCTAAACGTTTTAGTTGTTTTTATTTACAAAAATATAATGATAGTGTTGGAAATTGGTGATACTGGTAATTTTTTTGGGTGTACTGGAACGGATTATCAGCATTTACATTATTTCCTACAGGAAAACATGTTCCACAATACGAATGTTGCAGTTCCTCTATAATCCTGCAGGGGGTGCGCTTTAAACTAGTCGCACACTGGCGGGCAGCACCGCGTCCTGTGTGCTAGGTCTGGTTAGAATTGCAACACATATCGAACGGGGATAATTTATGAAATCGTGATTGTTATAAAGAAATCGCAATGCGAATGGAAACGGCGCGGTGAGGATATCATACACGGTGATCCCCGCTGAACCACATCCCGACTGTCTAGCCTGGGTCACAGGGTCTCTCTTCGTCCCCTCCGCCCATCATCCCCGTCTTCAAAAATCCTAGCTAAATCTTTGCGAGAAGCTACCAGACGCCATGTTGGTGTAAATCCACACTACTGTTCTTTCCTTTAGCTTTCGTTCCGGTCTGTCGCGCAGCTTTCTGTTTGTTTCCATCTTTCTATCGTTATTCCTGAGAAATGAAAATCAGCGTGTAAAAGGTGAAGCTAGGCTAACTGGAACTCAGTGGGAAGGAAATCAACCCCCATGTGCAGGTGTGAGAGCAGGAACGCTTACCTGGAACGCGTTTGAGTCCGGGGGTTTCAGGCAGCACATGGAAGAGAGAGAGAGACATGACGTTAGCAATCAGACCAACACCAAGCCACAGCCACGCCCTTAACGTAGACTCGGTCCTTAAATCACTCTGATTTAATGGTTTATTTCTTTCCCCGTGTGTCGGTGAGGCAACACACAACACACATCCCACAGCAATGAAGCTACGGACTGGCCAGCGCTTAGCGTTAGCCAAAACAGACCCTGCTCCAATGCTACAAGCCACGAGGCAGAAACACATGAGCTCCCGGTATATTATTATAGAAATAATATATTATTTATATTATATATTATATTATATATATATATATATATATATATATATATATATCATTTTGGCCTATTAGAATTCAGAGCTGGTGAAACAGGGTTACGCAAATTAGCGGTTTGTTTCTGTCTCTCAGAATTGTAGCTAAGCGTGTTGTTGTTTTCAGATAACCGCCCTAGATTAACTCGTGTTCGGTGGTAAACATCGTAGCTCTATTTCCGCCTGACTGTAAATATTTATATAATGCTAACTACATGACGCGTCTCTCCATCAGTTAGCCGCGTTTCGTTTAGCCCCGAGCTCGACCTGACCTGCTCACTGCAGGCGCGCGGCTGCCGACCGTCACATTCAGTGAGGAACGCCTGTCACATGATCGCAGTGTGATGTAAACGTTGATTCAATTCAGTGCGACTTTATTTCTATGGCGCTTTAAACAATTGTCATTGTCGCAAAGCAGCTTTACACAATCAAAAGAATTATTTAAGTTTGTATGGAATGTGAATGTGTATGAATCAGAACGGTCAGATCTATAGATCCTTTGGTAGTTGATGATGAAACACCACCGCCCACCGGCCATGCACCGCCCACCGGCCATGCACCGCCCACCGGCCATGCACCGCCCACCGGCCATGCACCGCCCACCGGCCAAATAAACAAACAGAATTTCTGTTTTTATATAAAAAGGAATTTTTGGTGGTCGTGTTTATTTTTGTAGCAAATTCTTCCCACAATAGTGAATTTCTATTACATTTCTGACATATTACATTTCTTCAGATTTTATTAATAAGTTTACTACTTTACTGTTTTTAGGTAAAAAGCAAGGATGGGTTTTTCTTAATAATCTAGAGGAAGCCAGTTTCTAGCCTAATTAAAGGCTTTTAAAAGTTGCTGCATTGAATTTTGAAACAATGACATGATGGTTACAAAAAAGAACACTATTATTTCACAAAACCTAAGATTTCAAGAAAATTTATATAATATATATATATATATATACATCTTTTAATGTATGACGGTGTTGACAAAAGTCCTGTAACAGAATGTTTGCATTTGAGGTGGTAAAATGCCATTCCTCTACGAGCCTGCAGGGGGCCTGCTCGAAATCCATCACACAGGTTTGTTTCGAATTGTAGCATCATCGTATAAAATAAGTTTAATAACATAATGAATTGAGATATTTGATCGGATGGTGCACCTGCGCATCGTGATGTCGTCGTATCGGAGGGTCCCTGGCGATTCCCGCCTCAAATTTCAAGGTGTATTTTTACAAAATGTAGTGTTTATTTCCCCTCTATCGACTCGAACTACTGGAGACAAATGAACTGCTTGAGAAAAGCGAAGAAAATCACGATATCTGTGTTAGGAACAGCGTCTGTAAAGCTTCATAACGGCTCTAATCTGAGGTGCTGGTTGAGGTTAATTGGTGATTTCCGAGGCTGGCGACTCTCTGCAGCAGTAAGTTCTGGTCTCGCTTTCCTGAGAAGGTCTTCATGAGAGACAGTTTCATCATGATGCTTGACGGGTTTTACATCTGATACCCAATTCCGTGTGTGTGTGTGTGTGTGTGTATAAGATTACGTGAGACTCCACCATACGAGTTCTTGTGAATGAGCCGCCGTTACTATAGAAACCATACGGTATTAGCCTGAGCGCACACAGTAATATCATCGACACCTTCGGACTAGCGGAGAGTCGAGAGAGCTTCAGGATTCGGACGAGCTGACACATTTCACCTTTTTTAACCATCTCGCTTGGTTACCTCATTCTTTCAGTTACACAACACTCCTCTTCCCACCCACGGCCGTGTCGCATCTCTCAATGAAGCTCGGCACACACACACACACCGACACACATTTACGGAAACATGAGCAGCATGGGTGATGCCAGTAGCTGTTAAACATATTTTGCCTTCTCCTCTGCTGGAAGGTTTCTGCTGAAATCGACGCTCTGATTATAATCGCGCCTCCGTTTTAGCATCTGGTGTTTGTCCCTGACGATCTCACGAGCAGGTCACAGGTGCTCACAGGTGTTGCATCGAGCGGTCCGTTAACAAGGATCTCAACCTGACGACTTGGTCTCTTTTTCTCACGTTCCTTTTCTTCTTTTTTTTTTTTTTTTCATATTACTCTATCAGCTCCCCCTCATCTAATCTCAGGAGGCGAACGGGAAGATTACGCCAATGTAGCGCACTCCCAAACCTCTCTCTCTCTCTCTCTCTCTCTCCCGCCCACCCACTCCACCTACACACACTCGCTCACACACAGTTTGCAGGCTGATTTCCACATCTTTCCCAGCTCAAATGCAGGACAAAAGTAGAAAGGAGTAACACCACCACCACCACCACCTCCACAACCACCTCCACCGCCGCTCATCTGCCGTTCTCTTCCGAGTTAAGTCCGCCTTAATGAATTTATGCCGCTGCGTTAGTTCTTATACACCACATGAAGCAGACGGAATGTTTTTTTTTTTTTTCCCCTTCCTATTAGCAGAGGAAATACAAACAGCGCACACGTACACCGGGCTTTGGTTCTACACTGTTTTACGGCTTGACTGAGTGGTGATGAGTGGTGTCGTTGGGAGTTGAGTCATTTTCAGTCCACCATACCGACATGAAACACTCCCTCCATCACGAGAAGTTGAAAACCAGCCTCTCGCGATTTATATCCGCCTTTAGATCAGTCATGGCGCTGCGATTAATTAACCGCGCATTACACCACAGCGCTGTTATATTCTCTGATCTGATTGGTGTTGATTTCTTTTCTTTTTTTTTTCTTTCTATTTTTAGGGCCCAAGCACTATGACGTCAGCACTACGACGTCATAGCGATTTATGGCGAGTCCTTAAACTCATGGCAAAAAGTGGCTGAGAACTTCCTTAGTTATATATAGTTATATAAAATATTGTGTCATAACAGTAACCTTAACAAGCTCAGTATGAACATCACCACATTGAGTGGCATCATAGTGTGAAGTTTTTTCCAGCATGCGGGGCTTTTCGGAGGTCTTGACGCGCTCAGGCTATGTGGTGCGCCCGGGTGGCGACGGCGCAGGTGCTTGGGCCCGCTCATCGCTGCTTGCAACTATATTTATTTTTATTATCTTAAACCAAAGTGCAAAGCTCAAATTTTCTAGGAGTTACAATGCAATACGGTTTCTGTAGCAACAGCTAACACGGTGACTTTTTAATGACGGACACGCTACATGAACGGATTTTTTTTCCATGTTTAATTAAAATCGATGGAAGGAGTCTCCAATGCAAGCACTTCGAAAAAACAGCCAGGCATGAAGCTGTAACTCGGGAAGGAATTCAAGACAGACAGACAGACAGATTGACCTTGAAAAGTGCTTGACCTTTCAAAATAACATAATGGAGTATTGAAAGAGAGGATTAAGATGTCCACGCTGCGGCTCTCACTCGGAGATTCGGAAAAGTCTCGGGTCTTTTGGGAAGATTAGGACGAGAGCATGTGAATTTCTCGAAACGTAGCACTTTCCATACCAGCTCCACTCACTCACACACACACACACACACACACACACACACACACACACACACACAGCCAGAGTGGCTTACACTGACTCCTGAGTTGTCCGCCTCTCTACCTCCACACTCATCACAAACAGTTAAAAATGGGAAAGAGCTGACACAAGTGGCTTCCCTGATTCAGAACGATGGAGCGTATCATCCCTCCACGTCCTGTAACTGCGCGAGAACTCGCTGCGTCTGAAAAGCGGGCGTCAGCAGCCGATGCAGAGAAAGTTGGAATGATTGAAAGCACAATAACGCTTTCATCAATTGTTCTGTTTTGTTTTTTAAATAAAGGGACTGATGCAACGGAATACAAATAGAGGAAAGAGAACACGCTGAAACTTCAGCTGATACCCACCAGCTCAGCATTTCTCAAGCGTCCGGTCATTGTGAGATTTGCAATTACAGCAATGTTCACCAAAAATGGAAAGGTTTCTGTGAGTGAATCAAGTCAACGGGTCGACACAGAGGTGCGCGCTCGAACACGGTACTGCTGCTCTATTAACACCATATGGCGTCTCATAGTCTCAGTAAATTATCTCATGGTCTCACTTTTATCTCATGGCCGCTACGTTATCCACTTAGCTCCTGAATATTTTTTTTTAATAGCCTCAGTGTAATATCTCATGGCCACAGTATGATATCTATGTGGCTTCTATATATTCCCCTCATAGCCTCAGTATATTATCTCATGGTCTCAGTATTATCTCATGGCTACTAAACATTATCTATATCTTGTCATCACCTCAGTGTAATACCTCATGTTCTCTGTATTATCTTATGGCCACTACATGATACCTACATTACTTCAGAATATTTTTCTCATCACCTCGGTGTAGTATCTCATAGTCTCAATATCATCTCATGGCCATCATATGTAATTTACATGGCATTTATATATACCCTCATAGCCTCAGTATACATTATCTCATGGTTTCAGTATGTAATCTATGTGCTTCTATATATTCCCTCATAAATCCAGTATATTATTTATCTCATGGTCTCAGTATTATCTCATGGCTACCAAATGTTATCTATGGGGCTTCTGAATATCTTGTCATCATCTCATTTTCTTGGTATTATCTCATGTCCACTACATGATCTCTATATTGCTTCAGTATATTTTTCTCATGGTCTCAGTATTATCTCATGGCTGCTACATTATCCACTTAGCTCCTGAAAAAAAAATTTCATAGCCTCAGTGTATAATCTCATGGCCACAGTATGTTATCCATGTGGCTTTTATATATTCCCTCATAGCCTCAGTATATTATTTATCTCATGGTCTCAGTATTATCTCATTGCCACCATATGTAATTTACGTGGCTTCTACAGTACATATTCCCTCATAGACCCAGTATATTATTTATCTCATGGTATCAGTATTATCTCATGGCTACCATATGTTTTCAAATGTGTTTCTATAACGCATCTCATAGAGTCAGTGTAACATCTCATGGTCTCAATATTATCTCATAGCCACAGTATGTAATCGATGTGGCTTCTATATATTCCCTCATAGCCTCAATATATTATCTCATGGTCTCAGTATTATCTCATGGCTACTAAACGTTATCTACTGAATATCTTGTCCGTATCTCAGTGTAATATCTCATGTTCTCTGTATTATCATATGGCCACTACATGATACCTACATTACTTCAGAATATTTTTCTCACCACCTCAGTGTAGTATCTCATAGTCTCAATATCATCTCATGGCCATAATATGTTGTTTACATGGCATTTATATATACTCTTATAGCCTCAGTATATTATCTCATGGTCTTAATATTATCTCATGGCTACCGAATGTTATCTGTGGGGCTACTAAATATCTTGTCATCATCTCAGTGTAATATCTCATGGCCACTGTATGTTATGTATGTGGCTTCTATATATTCCCTCATAGCCTCAGTATACAGTACATTATCTCAAGGCCACCATATGTAATTTACACAGCTTCTATATATTCCCTCATAGATCCAGTATATTATTTATCTCATGGCTACCAAATGTTAGCTATGGGGCTTCTGAATATCTTGTAAAGTAAAGTCTAGTAAAGTCTTTATTTTGTCACATATACATTACAGCACAGTGAAATTCCTTCTTCGCATATCCCAGCGTAACTGTCATTACCTCAGTGAAATAGCTCATCGCTTCAATATCATCTCATGGCCATGATATGTTGCATGTTACATGGCTTTTATATATATTCTTATAGTCTCAGTATATTATCTCATGGTCTTACCAAATGTTATCTGTGGGGCTTCTAAATATCTTGTCATTATCTCAGTGTACTATCTCATGGCCACAGTACATAATCTGTGTGTTTCTATACATTCCCTCATAGCCTCAGTATATTAACTCATGGTCTCAGTATTATCTCAAAGCCACCATATATCAAATCAATGTAGCTTCTTTATATTCTCTCGTAGCTCTACTACATTATCTCATGATCATTTTATTTTGTGAATCAGTAAATCATCTCATAGTCACCACATGATATATGAGGCTTTTATGTAACATCTCAAACCTTCAATAGAGTTTCACTCACTGTATTGTCTCTTGGCCTTGACCTATTAACTCACGGGCTGGAAAAACCAACACGTGGACAATTTATTTATTTATTTTTTTTTTTTTAAATAAGAAGGTCACCACCACCTCAGCAGCTTTGTACAAAAGCTCAGCAGCTGTGTTTCAGCACGACAGGAGAAACTTCAGACCAAAGCAAAGCTGCAAAAAAAATATCAAGTGCAGTTAAGCAAAACCACAGGATGAACGCAGAGCTGTAACGCACGTCTCGGTGACGAACATCAGCTCATCAGCTGATCAGTACCTGGCCCGCGGCGCACAGGCGTCAACTGAGTAAAGTGCCAGGTGACAAGACAGAAGTGAGGCAGATGATGGCAGATCTCGGTGTTGTCATTTAAAAAGCTCCAGCATCATCTGCGGCATGCGGATGACCTTCCTCTACCAACGTCGCCATAGTAACCGCTCTCTTAAACCCGAGAGGAAGAAGAAAAACTGCGTGTGTCCGTGATCAACGTGAATGAGATCCACGGCTTTTCCTTTCATTTAAGGCCCGCACGTGGTGGCGGTGTCCGGAAAAATGAAAAAAATAAATAAATAAACAAACGTGGGGGTGCGGCGGGGGGAGGAGGTGGGGTGATTCCGGTCGCGTTAACTCCAAGTCCGGGCGAGAAGTCGAAAAAACGAACGCGGGTGAATTTTGGCAGCGAGCGTCCTTATGTAACGTGCCGCCTTGCATACGAAGCCGTGAAAGGAGCGAGAGATGAGACGCAGCATCCGAGCAACATGACCTTCTTCTCCCTGGTTCTTGTGTAATAGGCTTATGCAAAAGCCTTTTCCCTTCACGTGTACAAACAAAATCTCGCACACTAATCAGATCTTTCGCTACTAATAAAGCCAGTGAATTATTAGCTCTTTTTAAAACGCCTGAAAGATTCCCCGTCAGGAGTATAAAAGTCTGTTTTTATTTTGTACACGCTTGCCAGAGTGAGATCAAAGCGCGGCCGATTTACATTTTTTGCGACGCCCACAACGATGCCATAAAAGGCGAAAGTGACGGGATGACAAAAAAAATTTAAATAAATAAATAATAAATAAATAGAAAATTCCGTATCGCATTCTTTTAGACCATTAATATAAAAAGGATTGACTTTTTTTATTTAAATTGGTGCGGCACTTTAAAATGTGATTGAAGTGGAGTATATATGGAATATCGCAGCCAATCATCTGGAATCATATACAATTTTTCCAAAGCAGCTACATCTTTCCAAATATTGCATTTTTTTTTTATGCATTGAAAAAAAATCTTTATTTATTTTCAGATGATTATTATCTGGTTATATAGTCATAAAGTTGCTTTGACTATATATATATATATATATATATATATATATATATATATATATACACATACACATACACACATATACATACCTTTGCTAAAAATGCTAAACAAATAAAATTTTTATTTAAATTGTTATTATTATTATTACGTTGCGTTAAAGACAGAGAGACTAATCAAGTACTAGACCTGATCATTTTTGTTCAACAACAACAAAAAACGTAGAGCATCAATGAGGAGGGGAAAAAAAAAAAAAAAAAAAAACCCCTAGCGTAGACGGTTCATGTACAGGGGTCGCTCGGTGGTTAAGGCATTGGACTACGGTTCAGAATGTCTCGGGTTCAAATCCCACGACCACCACGTTACCACTGTTGGGTCCTCGAGCGAGACACTCAACTGCTCAGATGTTTAAGGAGATAAAAATGTAAGTCGCTCTGGATAAGGGCGTCTGCTCAGTGTAAATATACAGTAGGTCGTATATTCGGTGCTGGAGCTTTTATCCGTACAAAGAGCTCCTATTTGGCGACGTTTCTTCCGGCCGTCGTTCCAGCGTTTCCATGAATCAACCTGCGCTACACAAGAATTCTCAGAGAAGCCGGTGAATAGGAACCCCACGCGGCCCCGGGCCCCGCTGTTCCTCTCTCACTCGTGCCTTTCAGCGCCAAAGTAAGACCACATGGTCCTCCATGTGTGTGTGTGTGTGTGTGTGTGTGTGTGTGTGTGTGTGGAACAGATGAAGAGGGGGGGGGAAAGAAGAGGAGGGAAGAAAAAAAAAAAAGGCGGGAAAGGAAGAAGGGGGTGGCTTTTTGCCACGGGGTCACGCTGCTCCGCCAAGCTTTCGGGAAACACAGGAAGTGGTGATGTAAACAGCGTGATCACGTTTCAGCCGCCGGCTCTTTTCCAGATCGGATCCTTCAGGATTCAGTCCTGACCGTGGTGCGATCCGTGTCCTGCTGCTAACCAAAAAAATTCTAGCAGATTGGGGGGAAAAAAACAATATTAAATAAAAAATTTTAAAAAAGTTTAAATGAATAAAAAAAAAAAACAGTAATGTGAAAGCAGGAGGGTGACATTACATCACCAAAAGATTTGTACAGTTCCGCACACCAGTCGGAAAAATAAAAAGAACCCTCTACGTCGCTGGAGCAAACACATACTGTGGCTAAAGTGTAAGTTTTGGCACCTCCGGACGACGTGATGTGAGATGATGGGGGATCAACCCTCAAAGCCAGATCAAGCCAGAGCACGCTCATGTCGTGCTACATCAGCAGCAGCAGCAGCAGCATCAGTATCACTCATTTCATAACACGACGTGGGATATTGTGTGGTGTAGTAGAGCAAACACTCAAACAAGTAAAACTCACTCGACACCCACCAACTTCCTCAGAGAGAGAGAGAGAGAGAGAGAGAGAGAGAAGCAACCTTCAGAATTTTCACAGCTACTACGTCTCATGAAACGATGCAAACTCCCTCAGAAAAAAAATCGTGATTATGACGTCATGGCGATATCCAGGCTTGCTGTCGTGCTGCTAGCAAAGCAGCGGCGTCGCGGTGAAAAAGACGTACGAATGAAAAAGACGTATGAATTTTTTTTTTTAAGTCCATTCAAATATAAACCTACAAACATGGTGAGATATTTGGCTACTGAGAGTTTTTTCTTTTTTTTAATTTTTTATTTTTTTTTTAACAGTCAAACCCCCCCCCCCCCCCCATTCCTAAATGGTACATGAATCAGCAACTCATTCAGATGAATAGTACCGATCTTATTTTAGTCCTCTCCGCATGGTGTACGAGACAGGCTCTAATCTCCATTTATAAAAACCCATTACCAGAAAAAAAGAAAAAAGAAAAAGAAAAATGGAAAACATGAACTTGCAGGTGAAAAAGTAGCATGCGTACAGGACAGGATGGCGAGCGGGTATTTAATCAAAAGCCGACAGAAAGACTGAACTTCAACGTCCTCGAAAAACATTTTTTTTTAAAAATCATGACCTGCCCCTGTTCCATAATCAGAACTGAGAAGTTCGGTTTCATTTCCTTGAACGGAGCATCGACGGTTCAATTATTTGATGGTTTGACGCTACATCTTCTACCAGCTTCTGGTATTTAAAGAGCTACTGTACGTTCCTCAACGTCCAAACCACCAGCAGGTTCCTGTGGGCAGCCGGAAGAAACAGGATTTATTTAAAACAAAAAAATAAATAAATAAATCCGTCTTCCAGAGATCAATAATCACAACCAAAAGGCAGCCCTAGAGGTCATGGGCTACAGTCCTGAAGGTCACGGGTTCAAGTTCCAGCGTGGAGGTGAACAAGCCCGACAGCAACTCCTGTAACTGCTCACGCGCATCCCGTCTCAATGCCGCTTCGGGTATAAAAGCGTCACATGGTCAATGCCCCGATCCAGACTTACGATTTGGAAGGACTTCCATGTAGGATTTGTGACGCCAGATACCCTTATGTCCAATTCATATACAGCGAAGGAGAGAGAGAGAGTGAGAGCATGAACGTGTCCGTGTCCGTCTCCGTGCCAAGGAGATCCAGGGTTCCAGGCATGTTTGGCTCCGAGCTCTCCCAAAACCTCTTCTCATCATGTCATTGGCCATCTGTTGCTCAGCAGCCCTGCTGATCCTGACGACGCGCTCCGGCGCTCTGCTCCAGATGCCTATCCGGCGTTTCTCCCCTCAGCTCCCTCAGAGACGTTGCGTCATCTGGCTCGGCCTTCGCCAAATCTCCAGCATGACCTTCCAGATGCCTCCATCACACCACTACAGCAGGCGTGGTTTGCTTGTTTGTTTTTCCTTCTTCCCCTCCTAGCATGGAGTTTAATTGATCACCTCACGCTGGAATGCCTTGGAAACGTCCTCAAAAGCGAAATTAGATTTGCGTCCTAGATTTATGGAACTATCTTGATCGAACCCCGCGGTGAGTTATTGATTTATGCGTTACATTCCACACTGAACCAGGAATTCTTCTTAGATTAACAAGGTTCATATTCGCTCAAGCTGTTCATGGCGTCAGATGGATTCCATTTAGTCACGCCCACAAAACAACATAAAACGTCTTCACGTTAAGGACTCCGCCCCCCCCGAAGTCTGCGCCGTGCCCAAGTCTGCTCAGAAAGCGGTCTCGAGCGTGCTGCGGCTCGAATTTGGATATGAAACCCAATCGTACCTGACCAAGGACATGGGCCACTGTCCTCTAGTATGTGATGTCATCAGCGCGCGCCAATCTCGTCCTCTGACCTACACGGCCGCTGCTAATGAAGTAGGAAAGAATTGTGATGTTTGTTTCATCAAAACAGCAGTGATATTAGTCATAGTGTGAAGATCGAGTTCCTTGTCCCTCGAGCTGTATACTGCCACCTGCTGTATCGGAGAGTGACGATTCGCAACTGTACTCGAGTACGGGACAAATCAATTAATGTAACCACTCGCTAAAAGTCTACTTTCTTTCAAGGCATCAGTGTGATTTTTTCTTCAGTAAAGTTTTTGTCGAACTTTATTAAAATCGTGCGTAAATGTAACAATTACAAATTGCCTGCGGTTACTCCTGGCTAATTATATAATTTGAGGCATTAGCGAGGCCTCGTTCCACAAAATGCATCGGCGTGCCGCTTGATAAACGAGGCCAAGGGACAGAAGATTATTTATCTTTCGGAAGGGAAATGGAAATGACTGCTGGATGACAACACAAAAGGTCTCATTAGTGTAATATTAGTCTAACCATCACTACTAATTGCTGGACAAATGTCACCTTCAAAGCAGCGCTAATATCGTTCAATCCCCACGGCGAAGCAAAAAGGACACGCGTGCTCTCTAAAGACGAGGGGGGAAGGACGACCCGTCGGGCGAATTTAGAGAGAGAGAGAGAGAGAGAGAGAGAGAGCCTTTGTTTTGGTGTTACAATGGCCTGCTTTCTCTTCTTCGTTCAGGGAATAACATCAGATTCTCGTCGCCGCGGCGCCAAGCGACGGCAAGAACCGCCTCACGTGTGGCCCGCCACGCAACCTTTCAAACTCTGTCCTTCTCAGAAACGCGACTATGGTCACAGGTCAGCTCCAAAAGTCGTCCTCATTAGCATAACTTGTGAACGGCGTCTTGAATCGAAGCGGTGATGGACAGCAAGACGAGGGATCCAAACACATCTCAACAAAAGGCCTTTATGGGAGAGGCACGCGCTGTCAAATACCCCCCCCAAAAAAAGGAGCGCTAATTCATACGACGAGCCGACGCCTCTAGCACAGCAGGAAGACGTTTGCAATCATTCGCCGATTTAAACGCTTCTGCGTGATTGTACGCGAACGTTTCCTGACCATGAGTGAGTCCGAGTCGTGATGTTACATTATATCCAAGAATAAAAGGCAGGGTTTTTTTTTTTGGGTCGACACGGTGGCCCTGATATACGAGTGTACACACACCATCTGGACATTTTAAAATTTTCTGTATCTTTTCTTTAATTGGATAAAATTGAGTCGTCTATCGCACCCTGACGCAGGAGCAGCGCGGTGGCGTGGCACGGCACGGCGATCAGCTCCAGGTTCCACACGTAACCCCAAAATCAGATCCTGGACGTTCCCTTTTCCCAGTCCAACCACTTCTTTTGGCCTAATTGTGGCCATCCTTAAGATCATCTGATGCCTAGCTATATACTTAAAATTCAAAAACCCCTTCATAGATTTAACCATGAAGCAAAACAAATCACTCTCCATTTTAAGTATTGAAATGAAAATTGCATGAAAATTCAATTGAGACCAGAGCACCAGCCAAAATGTGACGAATGGGCGTGGCTTCCAGGCAAGTTCCAGCAAGACACGTAGACGAACCGATCGTAAAACATGTGCAAACCTTTTTCTCCCAGTTCTTTTTCTGGTACAACGACACGCACATTAGTTTTGAGGGGCGTTCGAGTCAAACCTGGGACTCGTGATGAAATGTCTTGGTGATGAGACTCTCAGTCTCAGTAAAACATCTGAACGGTGCGAACATTTTCTAGGAGGTCATACGCCCGTGAACGGCGGTCCTGGACCACGCTGCAGTCATTCCTGTGAAGTCTGATCCCTGAAAACCGACGTGGGACTAATCTGTCTGTGTGAACTGCGCACACACACGCATTCACCAACATCATGTTACAGGGACTCGGCTGGGAGTCAGTGCCACGCCCCCCACCCCCCACCCCCCACCCCCCCGTTACAGTCCTGACATTTACACATGTTTGGAAACGGCATTAAAGGAATTCCTGGGAGGCCGGGGTGTCGGGTACGAAGAAAACCTCTGACCCTGATGGTGTCCAGGCTCGAGTGACACACCGGGGCATTAGTGTAGCAGGGGATTTGACAGAGACATAAAGGGAGGTTTTACTCTCATTCTGCACAATCAAAAGTCCTGGATTGATTTGAACACACCTCGTATGTTAGCACATTGACGTGGCAACAGGGGGAAAAAACAACAATAATAATAATAAAACAGAGTAAAATGTACAGTTTCTAATCTACATATTCATGATGTAAAAGCCTGACAATGGGTTTATAATAAACTGACAAAAATGGATGAATTTATGCAAACTCTGGGAGGCTAAACTATTTCTTCATGCTAATCAGATCTGCAGCTTACACACACACACACAGGCTTAGCTTTTGCGTTCTGTTTCTCCAACACACACCAGTAAATATTTCCAGCAGAACGCATCACGGAGACCATCGTGTAAACTGGGACGCTTATATTCGTTTGTCACGCGTGACGGTCTCACAGCCGGACGGCTTCAGATCCGAGGTGTTCTCTATTCCCTTTTCATTTTTTTTTCCCCTGTTTTTTTTATTCCTGTTCTCTTCTCATCTTCAGCAAAACTACGAGCCTCCGGTTCCTAAGCAACAGGCAGGCACTGAGCTTTAATGCAGAACCGCAGCAAAAGTCTGCAGTCCAGGCGTACAGGTGGGTGTGTGTGTGTGTGCGCGCGATGGTCTATGCATGCATACACATACACACACGTACACAAAACCACCGTCTCGCCCTGTTCCAGCTCCACAAGGTTTGCTGCAGTGAAGAGTGCTGCATACAGTAGATTCTCTCTTTGGACTTTTTTTTTTTCTTTCTCTTCACTTTGACGCATTAAATGGCAGTTCAGAGCCACATGAGAATGCAGCACGAGCGCACTCTTCATTCATTTGGTGGTGCTGGTGGTGGTGGTTGTTTTTAAATCAGAAACCAATCTATGTGCAAATCATCTGAGGACGAGGAAAATGAAAAAAAAATTTTTTTTTTTAAAAAGATCAATTTAATTAGACAAATAATATAAACAGTTAAAGTAGTGCACACATCTGGGGAGGAGAAACGGATCAGAGAGTCCAGTTGTGCAAAGCGATACGTGACGCTAATGACAAAACGGCGTGCATGCTAATATCGCAAGCGTTCAGGTTCCTTGTGTTTTTGGTGACGTCTTCCGACGGCGTGTAATCCGGCGCCGGCCGTCTCTCATCAGCTCTCCGTCTCGCTCATCGTCAGCGTGATGATTATTGACGCGCGCATAACCTTTAAATGCTAGAGGAGTCTTTATTGACTATGAGACGTTTAATAACCTGGGCACACTAACACTCACAATAACCTGAGTCGGCGGAGGAATTTCCAGAATTCCACGTACGTCAGGGTCTGATTGCAGCACGTGTGGACAAAAGATGAAGGCCCGAGTCAAGAGCCAACCTTTCAGGCACTGTGGGCGGGGGATCCCCTGAAAACGCATTTACATAACGAAAATGTCAAAAAACAAACAAAAGAAAAAGACCAAACCGAAACAACGTCCCTGATCTTGATTCCCTAATGAGGTCCAGTGGTGACGACAATGACGTCATGGTATTACGTGGCTGGTCATGTTACTCACAAAACCACTCCATGTTACCAAGTTGCTGCTTCACTGATACCCGCTTGCGCTGGAGACTCCTTCCATAAATGAATAGGAATCTTTTGAACGCCGTACATGAAGCGGCTGCTGTACAAGCTGTTACTACGGCATCAAGAACATATAGCACATTTTACACCTGCACCAATCGGCACAAAGCAGATCCAGTTTTAGGAACACTCTGAAAGCTCCGCCCCAATCTTCAGGGGAGGAGCAATGGGGATTTGGAAAGATCGAGTACACTGCGTGAAAAGTATTTTAGAAAATGAAAAAAGGGTTCGATGAGTCCGTTAAGGGCGACAGGGCGGGGGAAAAAAGGATTTAAACTCGGGCTGTCGATATTAACGCAGGTGATTAATCTAGAAATTTTAACACATTTCTTTACGTGAACGAATCAAGTTTGACCCTGATGGCTTCCCATAACCACAGTGCGGTTACCCGGCACGTTTTGCTCGGATAATAAGACGACTGCGGAAACAATCACCAGGTGCTGAACGACAGGTTTCGTTATAAAAAGCTTCTAGATGGAAGTTCGGATGAAACCGGAGCCGTGTGCTCGCGCCACCTTTAAGGAGAACTAATTTTACAGAAATAAATGTCAAATGTCGGAGCGGTGGCTCAGGCGGCTAAGGTTGTTAGCTCTAGGTTTTTCTGTTTATTTTCAGAATCTGAGGATCCGGTTTCGAGCGCCGCCGTCGTCGCTGGGTTGCCCCGGACTGCCCAGCCGCTGCAGCACCGCCGGACTTGTTCGAGAGATCTTAATTTAACATTAGTTGAACGTTAATGTTTGAGATTTTATAAAATCCGTTTCCTCTGACCAGCCCGTCATGCATTTCTTTACTCCGAGCACGTCACGAGTAAACCCCGGGGTGTTTTAAACCTTTGATTAATCACAGTTTATGACCGTGTTCAATTAATTCCAATAAAAAAATTGAATCTAGTTATGTTTGCGATATTCGTTTCTTTTGGAGAACCAGCATTACAGACCTTTCAACAATTTGTCATATAAACCATCACACACCATGATGGAATCCTCTGCTGAGGTCAGTCAACCAACCCTTCAGTCGTGAGGTGCCAGAAAGAGCTTTTAAAGCTACACACGTACTGTATAATCCATTCCTGAACCTCATTTGCGAAGCGGGTCATCAGATCTGTAACTGATTTTGATGCGGCACAGGTTTATTTTGGATCCTGCAGTAACCCCTTCCAGGCTTTGGACCAGAATTGCTCACATAAGAACCACTGGCTGAAGTCGGTTCCTTCCTGGCTGGGAATCGAACCTACCAAAAATCTCCAGAGTGATTAAAAGATCAATTTGAAAGCGGTCGTGTTCAACCTTCATGAAAAGGTCAGCATTCTAATTTCTCAGCAGGTGTTGATTAGTTTTCTACAATAGTAGCCATGAGAGTAGCGCTTACATTTTGTAAAAGGGCAGACTTTCCCCCTTGGTTGAAACTCGTTGAAATTCAGTAGAAATGCAGAAGACGCAAGCGCTACTCTCACGGCTACTACTGTAGAGTTACATATAAGGAAGGAGTTGTCTCTTCTTACAAAATAAAAAAAAAAAACCTGGAAGGCTTTCAGCGCCAACACTGGAGACTCCTTCCAACAGAATGCGTCACCCCATCAACAATTACACACGTTTGTCTTTAAATCTTGTGCCTCTACCGTACAAGCCTTGAGGTACACAATGGAATGAAAACTAGGCACAGATTAATATACCGTATGTAAATGAACCCTTTGTTGCATAACCACTTTCCCTCACAATGGATTTTGGCATTTTTACAGTAACATTAGCACCAACGACAAGAAATACAAGTATAAACAGATAAAAATGACGCCCCATCATGTGTAATAGGTCTCGGGAATGTTTTAAAGAAAGATAAAAATGTCCGCCGTTTGTGAAAGAAATGATCGGCCTTGGCGCGGCGCCAGGAACCCTGCTCGATCACACCACCAGAGTGTCGATCATCTGCCCCAGAATTCCCGCCTTAAGTATGAGGATTAGGAGACTAACAGCGTTGACGCGAACGTTAGCGATTTCCAGTCCGTCGAGGGATAAACAGGAGCCGAATCAGATCAAGTGCCACTTGAACGGCAGTCGGATGCGTGCATGTTGCATCATGAACAAAAATGGCACAAAAGGTCGTGTGTAGGCTAAACAATCCCTTTACAAACCTTCTGCTCTTCAGACGCGAGGAATAAAGACCTCGAGTACGTCATTAGAATTTACTCCTTCAGTATTCTCAAACCTGATTGGTCAGAAATCGTTCCCTTCTAGTACGTTAGCGTTTTCCAGCAGATAGAAGAGAAGAAGGCTGCTCAGGGAAGATCTGCTCACTGCTGCTGGAGCGTCAACATCTACCCTAACTGAAATGGATGGAAGAACATGAGCCTGCCATTCCTTTCCGCTTCAGGGAGTAGTGTGTGTGTGTGTGTGTGTGTGTGTGTGTGTGTGTGTTGGGGGTGATGTTATTGGAAAACAATTAGCTGTGGAAGACTGATAAGAGTGATTCTGCGTAATCCCTCAGCCTTCACAGCATCCTCACAAAACTTTCCTTCCCTCCATTCCTTGTGTTACTAAATAACCTAGTGTCAAAATTTTTTTTTACCCATTTTGGAAGAAACGGTCCACTTCACACCCTCTCCACATGCTCTCCGCTGACCAGCACTAAGGCGCCAAAACAAAACCGTCACAATGCAGCCTAGAACGCTAATCAATAAACAAGTACAGTGAAGGAACACGACTGTGAGACCGTACGGTATGCACGATGAAAAAAGGCGATTCTCAAACACAAGTCAGCACTCTTCCGTGTCCACCGTACACTACACTACAGAAGAAAAAGAAGAAAAGCCTAACATGATGTAGTGCGATTCCTTTGTGTGGCAATTAATGTTGACTGACTTAAACTATTTTCTGTCCGTCTATGGTTGCATTTGAGGTGGTGAAATACCCCAGTTCCTCTATGAACCTGCAGGTGGCGCATGCTACACTATTTACACCGTGGCATCTGAGAAAAAAAATGCTGAACTGGAATAAGTCATCGCACGATAATATCGTATCGGGAGGTCCCTGTGAGTCCCGTCCCTACGCTACAGGCAACAAAACACAGAAACATCGTCATGGCTATGAAAGTTAGAATGAAGTACCGACTAGACCATGACTAGTATATGGTCCTCATTCTGAATGATGAAGTACGGCAGGGACCTGGGTGTGGATCTCTGCCCCCCCCCCCCCCCGACATGTTTTATACCATGAAAGTGTGTTCACTGATGCACTGGCTCGTCCTTCACCGTGGAGACAACGTCTTCGTTTTGTACATGCGGAGTCTGAATTGAGATTTCCTCCATTCCAAATAAATCTGTTGTTCCCGCTAAAACGATTCCTCGGACCAGCTCTTCGACTCATGCGGTCCGATGTTTCTTCAGTTCAATTCGAATCAACTTTATTCGTATAGCGCTTTTGTCAATCGGCATTGTCGCTTTACACAATCAAATTTCTCCAGTCCTTTACCCCCTAAGACATTAAGAAGAAAAGTGTATGTGCCGAGAGTGTACGTAGCTAGTCATGCTGCCTTGCTTTGCTAATATACTGCAGTAGCTACAAATAGCTAATTCTTCAGTAAAACAAAAACACACCAGGAGCTCGGCTGCCATTTTGTCCCGAAAGGATGTGTAGCGATCGTTACCATCCGGCATCAACCTGGGTGTGGTTAAGCTTTTTTCGTAGCAATAGTAACAAATCTATACCTACTAGAGTACGAATATTCGGTTGGTTTTGGTTTACATGCACTAAGTTTTAAGCTAGCTTCATTGGCAGACCTACACAGCGCTCGCGATATAAACTCGCTCAACACACCAACGATCTCTAGCTAACTTTAGCTTACTTCGCAACATTAAACCTCTCGAACTGATGTCGGCTCAGAAAGATGATATTTACGAACATCACAGGTTTTTCGCTTTGCTTAGTCCGCGCACAATGGAGAAACATAACGGAAAACATATGTACGTTTGGGAAGAAGAAAAAAAATGAAGAGAACGGTCGCTTTGTCGCTCGCTGGTGTGAACGCAGGACCGCTGGGGGGGATGTCGACTCCGGAGTGTGTGTTGTGTGTAGGACACGGAGTGTGCGCGATTTTGTCGTTCCCATCACAGTACTGGGTCCGATGCCGAACAGGATCACGTGGTTTGGTGTTCACTGGTTTCATTCCGTTGTGCAGATGAGAAGTCCTGCACTGTTTACCGTCTGTTTTTTTGTTTGTTTTTTATGGTCAGAGGAAATAAATATCGCGATACTCGAGCGCATCAGTGATTAATCGTGTCAGAAGAGTGTGTGTGTGTGTGTGTGTGTGTGTGAGCGGTGTTTTGGTGCACAGATGGTGTTGATGCTGGATGGATGAATGAATGAATCAATCAACAAATGAATGAATCCGTTAATGAATGAATGAATGAATGAATGAGCGAGTCGCGCGGAGGTCGCGTGACCACCGGCTTACCTTCGATGGAGATGACGTGCTCGCGGATCTGGTTCTGCAGCGCGAGGTCGTCGATGCGCTCGATCAGGTCGTAGATGGCGTAGATGTTCGGGTGCACGGACTCGAAGCGGTGGATCTCGGCTCGGATCGCCGCCGAGTTCGACAGGACGAACTGCGAGCCCGAAGCGCCGGACTGAGCCGCGGGGCCCGACGCCGTCCCCGAGCCGAACTGGCCCGGCCCGGAGCTGCCCGATGATCCGGAACCGAACTGAGACGCCATGGGTTGCGGGACGGGGACCGGGACCGGAGCTGGGACCGCACCCGGGGCGGGCATGGCCGGCTGCGACGGCGGCGAGATGCCCGAGACCGGGACGCTGGACTGGTAATTCATCACGCGCAGCAGCAGCAGCAGCAGGAGGAGGAGGAGGAGGAGGAGGAAGACTGGGCTAACGTGCTCGGTTGTTGTGAGAAATCACGGGGAGGATTTGTGGCTGGAACGGCGCTGTACGCTGCGGTGCTCTGATGCATCAACGCTCGGTCTCCGCCTGCAACGATCCGCGCTTCATATTACCCGAACCTGGGCATTGTTCATTCCCCCCGGACACACACACACACACACACACGTTTTCTGCTCTGCTCTGCCGCGGATTTTGTCCTTGTGTCGCCTCGTCCACCGCACACCCGGACACGCCTTTGATCCTCGTGCGGGTTTTTTTTTTCTTTTCTTTTTTTTTTTTTTTTTTTATCTCTTTTGTTACCAAAATCTGTTACTTTGTTTCTCCGGTCGAGCCGCACAGCGCGCGCGGGTCCACGGACTGCGGCGTTTGTGCGTTGAAGAACTCAGAAACCCTCATAAAGCCTTTCCCTCTCTCTCTCTCTCTCTCTCTCTTTCCTTTTTGTTGTTTTATTTTTTATTTTTTTTTCTTGCTTTGGGTCCGCCCAGCGCGCCCGCCTCCGCGCGCGCGGTGACGTCACGGAGCGCGTAGTTGCTGGATGGATGGATAGAGGGATGGAAGGTTGGGAGGGGATGGAGGGATGGGGGAGGGTGTAACGCGATTGGACGTCCTTGTGGCGAGGGGATCAGGACTCATCACGTTTGCCATGTTATTATGCAACCGTGTGTCGGATTTCTCTCCCTCTTCTTCCCTCTCTCTCTCTCTTTCTTTCTTATACACACACACGCACACACACGCACACACTCCAAGAGCGTTTAGTCAGCATGTTGTGGATCCAGGCTTTCATGCCAGCGTTACACAGTTTCCACTTGAACATGTCATACTTTAAACCACTGAAATGACTGCACCAGGAACAAACCTCTCAGTCTCTCACAGCTGACACTGGAGACTCCTTCCATAAAATGTCCAACGCACAGTGTCTGTAAAGCACATTTCTAGCGCAGACATATTTATAAGGCAAGCAGAAGAACGCTTCAAGTTACTACAGAAAGATTGTTGTCGCCAAATGTATTATTTCTATGCCGCAGCAGTGATTTCAGCACCAAAGACTAATGACAGAATGAGATTTTTTCCCCTTACATGCAAATTAGCTAAGAGGCAATAAAGCGACAATATCAAATGATTGTTGTTTTACTAACCCGGTCTCTGTGTTTGATACGAATAAGTGCTTTTCTTTTCTTTTCCTGTGATAAGTGTTTACGTGATCGTAATCTGAATTGGCTGCTCTCTCTAACAGCTCTGTGTGCTTCATCACTCAGCCGTGCACAGAAAGGAAGGAAGGAAGGAAGGAAGTTTTTTTTTTTTTCCCTAACAGGCACTGATTACAACTTCCTTCAACTGAAAGTTGAGAGGAATAAATCTCTGTTTTGAAGACTTGGAGTGGCCACTTGACAAATTAACGAAGAGGGCCGGGGCTACAGCGCACCGAGTTTGGATAGCTTCCTTAAAATCCACTGGGACAATTCCATTTCAGGTGTTTACATTACAGGGGTGTACAGAGATGCTAGCTTCCAAAAAAATCACATCAACATGAACAAATCATATAAAAACTAAAATGTGTGGGGGGGAAAATTTTCTATGTGGGGAAAAAATGGTGCGTGACATAAATCCTGTGAAAATGGATGAATTGTGAAAAATTTATTGTTAGAAATAAGAAACTGTGTCAAAATTTCAAGTGAAAACAAACTAATTATAAAAAAAAAAGATGTGGGGGGGTGCAAAAAAAACAGGAAAAAGTAAATTAATTGTGTGAGAAAAAAAAATTTTAAAATACAAAAACAAAGACAAAAATCACATTGTATTAAAAAAACACATTTTATAAAAATCATGTGAAGGGGAAAAAAACCTAATTTTGGGTAACTTCCTTAAAATTCGCACTGTCAGTACTTTAATTTCAGTACTGTGATGCTAGCTTACTGACTCGCTGTTAAAGCAGTATAAACTTCTTGCATGTTTAGATTTCAAATTCACAATGCCATGGCAATGTTACTAAAAACTGTGACTTACTCAAAGCTATTTGCAAATCCTGAGAGTTATCACTAATGATATATCTTTTTTACAGTATTAATAACTATTGTAATCATGCTAGCAGTAACATTGGCAAATGTAAAGTGTGACATCAGACATCCCAAAGAAAAAACAACAACGCTAACTGAGAAATTCGCCTGGAAGTGCTAAGCATATCATCAACAGCTTTAAAATGTTTGAGGTGTTTTGAAGTTTTCCGTAGACTTTCATTAAAAACTTTCATGGCCAAATTTTCATCAAAAATCTGGTCTGATTATTTACATCAAAAACTGCTGAATCATCGTCTCAATGATGAAACAAAACCGCCTTCTTTTGCCCAGTTTCTCTCTCCGTCTATAACTGTGCTAGCGTAGACGCCTTGATCAGAGTGTTCAGCTGCCCTCTTTAACAGAGTGAGGATAAAAACTCATTAAACTTTATTCATTAAGCGATAAGACAATGAAAGTGCTGGCCCACTTTCACACTGTAAAATTCCACCTTTTCAGCTTTTCTGACTTACTCACTGCATCAGCACTGCGACTCGCTTCTCACCTCACGTCAAAAGTATGAAGCTATATACAGTGTGTGTGTGTGTGTATATATATATATATATATATATATATATATATATATATATATATAGGCTTGTTGTTTGGTAATGAGAGTTATACCAAAATACAAATAAATAAAAAATCTAAAGCATTGACAAATTCTTTGTTATGGAAAAAAACATAAATATTATTTCACATGGAGATTTTTCATTTTTGTATTTTAAAAAGAAATCATGTGTTAAGAAGAAAGATTAAAACAAGCACAAACATTTGTATGTACGTACAACAAAAACCATGTGAATAGAAACACCTGATTTTAAACACTTGTTTAAAATCACATGAAAAATAAATTAAATGTGTAAAAATTCAAATAACCCCACATGCACACAGACCCTGTGACAGGAATTGAACCCTCAACCCTGGAAGTACGAGGCAACAATGCTAACCATTAAGCCACCGTGCCACCCTATGGAAATCACATTAGAAAATAATTTAATTGTGACCCCAAAAAATCAAAAATCAAATTCAAATTTTATTTGTCACATACACAGTCATACACAGTACGATATGCAGTGAAATGCTTAGACGACTGCCCGTGACCTTAAAACAAAGACTATTGATAGGAAATATTAGGAACAAAACAGAAAGTATATATATATATATATATATAAATAAATATTTATTTATTTATTTATTTATATATATATATATATATATATATGAAGTACATTTAACTAAGAAAGTATAAAAGAATAAAAGAAAAAAGAAAAAATATCTGTATAACACAAAATACAAATATACAATATAAGAAAGCTATAAGAAAAATATAAGAAAAATAAGAAAAACGTAGCTGTACAGTAGAAAAAGTAGAAAATTGTTTAAAATCACATGTGGAAATTAACATATTGTGTAAAAATCATGTGATAATTAATAAATTGTTTAAATAACAATCAATGGCTCTCAAAAAAAGGAAGAAAATAAACTCATTTATGTTAAAATGGAATAAAATTAATGGTGTAAAAAGACTAGTCAAACTTAATGGCTTATAATTAAAAAAAAGAAATCACAATCAGAAATTTAAAAATCACATTAAAACAAACTAATTGTGTAGAAATTACATGAAAAAAATGACATAAGACTTATGTAAGAACCACATTAAAAAAAGATTAATCTAATTCATATAAGGGCAGCACGGTGGTGTAGAGGTTAGCACTGTCACCTCCAGGGTCCAGGTTCGATTCCCGTCTCTGTGTGCATGGAGTTTGTATGTTCTCCCCGTGCTTGGCGGTACTCCGGTTTCCACTAACAGTCCAAAGACATGCAGATTAGACTAATTGGCGTTCCCAAATTGCCTGTAGTGTGAGTGTGTGTGTGTGTGTGTGTCCTGTGATGGATTGGCACCCTGTCCAGGGTTTACCCTGCCTTGTGCCCTAAGTCTCCTGGGATAGGCTCCAGGTTCCCGTGACCCTGAATCCAGGATTAAAGCAGTATAGATGGTGGGTGAGTGAGTGAGTGAGTAATAGATAAAAGTCATATATCAGTCAAATGTAAAAAATAAATGAATCGCATCTAAAAATGCTTATTTGGCAAATAAATAAATCGTACAAATCACTTTAAAAAAATAAATGACTTAATGTAAAAAAAAAAGGAATAATAATAATAAATAAATATGTGTTCAATAAACAAATTGCTTAAACAGAAATAAAGAAAAATCATGAAAAAATCATTTGAACATAAACACATTTATATGCGTAAATTAATTAAAAGTCTGTCAAAAATAACATGTGAAAAAAAATAATGCGTGACAAAAGTCCTGAGTGAACATGAATAAACTGTGTAAAAATCACCAATGACTAAAAAGTAGAAATCATAGCAAAATAAAGAAACTACGTGTAAGAAGAATTATGTAAAAATAGGCAAATTGTGTAAAGAAAAACTCATCTGAACATCAGTTAATTGTGTGACAAAAACACATGTAAAAAAAAATAAACAGATCATTGGAAAAATAACATCGACATAAAGAAAAATAGAGTGAAAATTAATGACTTGTGTAAATTGTGTAACTTGTGGGAAAAGAACCTATTTCTAATGTGAATCTTTTAAAAGACATTAATGTAGACGAATTAATTAATATAATGAATGAATATAGCATAAAACAATAATAAGATAAATTAACTCACCAAAGATCAGTATTTTACGACTGAAGGTTTTCATTCTCCCCTTATTCCACACACACACACACACACACACACACACACACACACACACACACACACACCTGCCATGCTGTACAGTCTCAGAGTCAACCAAATTCTGGACCCACAGTAATCCCATATACATCTCACATAAAGTGAGAGACAGCGCCGCTTGTGGCCGTGGAGAGAAGCACTTAAGGGCTTTTTGAAAAGAATTTGGTTTCCATCTGCTGGTGAAGTTCCAGCATGTTATTCCTGGAGGGGTTCAGAACCAGAACATTCAGTGCCTTGTATGCGATGAACGTGAACTGCATCTTAATAATGAATTTGCCCTCAGATACACAATGTGTTGTTTTTTTTCCAGACATAAGGCGTGGTCTGTCTGTCTATCTGTCTGGCTGTCTTATCCTCCATCCATCTGAGTGTCCTCACAATCCTATGAACATTTCCACGCTGCAGTTTTACAACTTGTGTGACTTGCATAAATCTCCCCCCCCCCCCCCCCCCCCCAGCCCCCCAGCCCCTCAGCCCCATACCCCCCCCCCCCCCCCCCCCCCGGTCACCAGTTGGTGGAACCACATTTGGCTGCAATTTCAGCCGCAAGTCTTCAGAGATATGTCTCAATCAGCATTGCACATCTGGATCCTGAAATTGTTGCCCATTATTCTTGGCAAAATTGCTCAAGCTCTGTCGAATTGGATAGAGGCCACTGGTAAACAGCATTAAAAAAAACAAACAAACAAACAAACAAAAAAAGTTTTGCTACATAATTGGAATGAGGTCTGGGCTGGACTGGCAGGCTCTGCAATAAAGTCTGTGGCAGAGAACTTTCCTTGTAGGATTACCCTAGGATGACCTCTATTCATTCACACAATATGATGCTACCACCACCATGCTCCTCCACTTTAAGGTTTGGTGTGTGCTCTTAATAGTGTTGGGATTTCCAGGATTTCCATGAACTTCATGGAACTGTTTGTTTTTGTATGTCTGTTTAGAGGAAATGACATGGTGTATCATTGTGGGCACCCGACCATCACTCACACATGCGCTTGTTGGACATTTTATTTCTGCTAAATGTTCTCCACTCTTCTGGGAAGGCTGTCCACTAGAGTTCGGGACACGGCTGTGGGGATCTGGAATGGGGTCAAGCTGATTTCATCCCAAAAGTTGAGTAGAGGTCACCAGTGGGGTTGACGTTAGTCAGGGGTGTTGTTTCCATGGAGCTCGTTTTGTGAACATGCTGGAAGAGATTTGGGACGTTTATTTCCGGTCAAGGGAAATCTTAATGCCATAGCGTGCAAAGACACTCGGGAAAATTCTGGTGGAGAAATGTATAAGGCTGTACAGGTCTGATGTCCACATCCTTATGGCCGTATAGTGTAATTCAGGGGTTTCACAAAAATTTCATGCAAATAATATTTTTCTTTGTAACTCATTTTAGAAAATAATTTGTGGTCTGTTAGAGGGCATACACTACTGTGTATGTGTGTGTGTGTGTGTGTGTGTGTGTGTGTCAGCCTCTATTTTCACGTCCCTTTTTATCCTAACAGATGGTCCCTTTGGCACTTGGCTATAGGATGGACAGCTCCTTGGGCGAGAGGGGGAAATATACAATCGGCAGGGTTTTCCTTTTGGCACAGAGCTTCTAGTTCACCAGCTGCTCATAGTGCATCTCTCTGTTTCCTCTCTTTCTCTTTCTCTCTCTCTCTCTATTTATGATTTATTGCACAACACAAGAGACAGCTGCAAAAATGCAAATGAAAACAAAACAAGATGATAAAATGATAAAACATTACACTTGCAGTCTGGAGAGAGACTTTTTTTCATCTCAAAACTGTGGATTGTTTTAAAACTTTTTATTTGACAGCTTATGATATTATTGCTTTATTCCATTTTAACCTTATCGTCAAACACAAACTCATACAAAATAACTTATATATTTGTGGCACGAACTCGATATTAACAGATACAGTAGAAACTTCATTTCAAGGTCTTATGCGTGAGGATATTGAGTTACAGTTGAAGAGTTTAACATACAGATTGATTCTGGTATGTGGAGCAGGTATACAGAAGCGCCTACACAGTACGGTATACGCTGAGGCCTTACAAGGAGCTTAGCAAGACACAATTTTTGTAATACTGTAGATATCAGAGTCGCCATCTTAAGTAGAAAGGTTGGCTTTGGAAGTGTAGAGATGGTGGTGGGTTGAGATGTGTTGGATGGTGCAACTTGTAATGGCCATTCTAGCAAATGCGAGGAATTAGTTGATTCAGATGAACCAAAGATGACCGTTGAGGACCTCACGATATTGTATTGCATGTGGCACTCGAGCACACATGCAATAGAAAGATGATTGACAACTTGCCCCACCTTGACCAGGACACACAACTCTTTGCTAACGTGGTTTCCGCATGATGTATGCAAATAAACCATGTCTTGCTTGTTCCTAACTCTTTTTACACTTATTTAGTAAATATCCATAGACAAGAGGACTTGGGTTTTGGAATCATGAGGCAAATGTGGCCAAGCAGTCAATTTGGTTTGTTTGGCACCTTTAAGATCATTGCAAACTGGTTTCAAGTTTGAGTTCCCACATACAGTAGCACGTGTCTGTCTTGAATGAACATTGCTCTCAAATCTAGTTTCTCACACCCTCAAACACCTCAACCATTAAGTGGGATCCTAGAAAGCAACCCCAACCACCACTGAAAGGTGACAAGTTATGAGAGAGGTGCCGTATATGGCTGTCAAGGTCAGTAGATTTGATTTTTTTTTTTTTTTTTGGCACCTTTAGATCATCGTAACCTGGTTTCAAGTTTATGTTCCCACAAGGACATGGCTTTCTCGAACAAACCTTGGTCTCAAACCCAGTCCCACACCCTCATGACCTCTGGTACACCTCAATCATTTGGCACCCCATATGAGATATTTTACAATCAAAATATCATCCACTGGAGGCCGACTGTCAACTAATTCCTCGCATTTGCTAGAATGGCCATTACAAGTTGGACCATACAACACATCTCAACCCACCACCATCTCTAGACTTCCAAAATTATATGCAGTAGCTCCTCTGCTGGTCTTTTCAAGGCTCTAGGAATAGATGTGATGGAAAATGTACGAAGCACAGGTAACACAACTATTCAAGCTGTTTCCCTATTGAAAGGATTGACCTGGGTCCAAGGTGCTGCCTTTTCATATGCTCAGTGTGAGGTGTGCACCTATCTGACTGGTTCCTATCAGTGGTCACTGCAGCTTGGTTAAAGAGATACACGCTCCAGTGACAAGCTTGCCTTTCATTAGTGGCCAGATATCTCTGGGCTGACCTTGTGTTTTAATCTGGAATCTGTCCCGAAGGTCTTATCGCCCAGCTTCATGAGTCAGTTGCTTGACCTTGCAACCTTCAGTGACGATGAGCCTGCAGAACATTTGATTATTTGGACTGGCCGGAGGCCATCTATTTGGGGGGGGGGGGGGGGGGGGGGGTTGTAGTCCATTGTCTCAAGACAGACTGACCCGCTGGGAGGTTGACGTCATCAGCAATGGCTGTATAGAATCCTACTTTGACAGTAGTTTGAATTTTCACCAGAAGGTCCTGAGGTGAGTCACTCTTGGCCCTGGTTTCTTTTCTCGCTGTTGGTTAGCAGAGATGAAATAGAAACTTTAACACTATGCTAATCATTTCAGCTCCATTGTGTTTACAGTAGACATGGTGTAATTAGGACAAGAATAAACTCCCTGAGAAGGGATGAAAAAGGCAGAGGAACCGAGATCCAAAAGGAGCGACCCGTCCTCCAGACCAGCAACGGATACTGAAACAAAACAAGAGATCAAATCTGCATAATCACATGGCATTTGGCACGAGGAATGGCTTGTGAGATAAGTAGCGCCTAAGGGAATAACTACGGATGCTGTGAAGAAAAGAGGATGCTCGGGTTATAGTTGGTGATCGTCAGAGCAGGAAGAAGAAGACAATGCCAACGGAGTACCACGAATTAAAGAGGAGATCTCGATGAAACAGTGAGAATCCCAGGACAATTGGAACTGACAGGTTAGTCAAGATGGTGGACTTCTTTCTCTAAATATGGAGTATTCACTGTATAGTACAACATAGATATGAGAAGAATTGGGGCTGTTTAAAATCTATTATGCTATCTCTATTTATTTATTTATTTATTTATTTATGCCACCATTCCTTGGCATCACTATCTATAAGCCACTTCACTGTCCTTGGAGCGTGGTGTGTTCCTGAATATACTGAACTGTCCGTTCACAGGAATGTGACGTAAATCTCAAGATGGAAATATGCTTGCAAGTGTCACAATGCGTGTGCTTTATGCAAAATTGTCTGATTAAATTCTCTGGTACGCCCCCTACTGGAATTCTCTGGTAACACAAAGGCATGTAGGTAAACGAATGCGCTTGTGGCATCGCCGGTTGACAACGCTGTTTAACAGCAGGTATATTTCCTTATATGTCCCTTCCCTTAGGACCTTAGATCATCCATCGATTCATCCATCCAGGAACCTTGGTAGTCCACCTAGGGAACTTGGAGGCCAATGGTGACCACTGTACTTATTTACATTTTGTAAGACATTCACACACTATGGGCAATTAGCCTAATCGGCATGTCTCTGGACTGTTGGAGGAAACCGGAGAAATTGGAGGAAACCCACCAAGCACAGGGAGAACCTGCAAACTCCATGCACACAGACCAGACGCAGGAATCGAACCCAGGACCTGTAGGTGCAAGGCCACAGTGCCCACTGAGCCATCGTGCCGCCAAACAAAGAAATATTTATTGGTTTAATATTTCATAAAAAGATTGCCATGCAAATACATTCTTAGGAATCTTTTTTTTGTCCCAAAAGAAAATATTTCAAAGATTGACATCCTTTGCCTCAGTAAATGAGAAATTGTATAATTCATATGATACCTCACACTAAATAAACCAGTATCACCCCACTGGAAGGGAAATTTCCTCGACATACAGATCTGCCATGAATATTTCATCGCCCTTTAGGGGATCTCCTCCAGAACAGCAAATTACCTCGGGATCAGTATTTATTAAAAAGTCTTCTAATGTGAATATGTTTTTCTTTTCTTTTCTTTTTTTTTTAAAATATGAAACGACTGTGTCAATTTGAGTTAGTTCTCTCGAGCCAATTTTAGGTGAATTACAATTGAATGTTGTGGGAGGAGATGAGAAAGATATCGGTGGACTTTGGTTTGAACAGCTTTAGAGATGATCTCTGATACTGAAGTTGCATTTTTTTAGTTAATTGGGTCAGAATCTGTAAAAGATAACAAACATGTTGTTTGAGCAGTTTTTTTTTTTTTATAGCTTTGGAGACGATGTAAAATTGTCCCTCAAACTTCTTTCTTGCTGATTGTTTGCGTAACTTCATCTTACCATGACGATATTTTTAAATATCGTATTCATTCATTTACACTGTCACACATGAGGCGGAATGAGGTCGGGCTGCCGTGTTACATCTGTAGGCTTGGTCTACTCTACTTGTTCAAATGCATAACGTAGCATTTCTTCGAAGGAGTCTCTAGTCTTAGTGACAAACTTGGATTTTCCACTGTATTCATTTAAAAACAGACGCGGGAATGTACACGACTGTTTTTAGCTTTACTGTAGGAATAATTATGGTACTTTTCGTTTTGCTTATTAAATGTAACTAGAAAATGATTAAACGTATGATGTGAGGTTCAAATCCTGATGATGCAACGGAAAAATTAGCTGCTGCAGGGACGTTAGACAATCACAGACGCCTATGTGCTTATGTATGTATGTAGAAGAGGGTGGATAGTACGGTGGCCGTGAAGTGCAAAACAAATTGAAAACAAAATAACAAAATCGAAAACAAATTAACAAAACCCAAAACAAAATAACAAAACCCAAAACAAAATAACAAATTCAAAAAACCAAATTAACAAAACCGAAAACAAAATAACAAAATCGAAAAAAAATTAACAAAACCCAAAACAAAATAACAAATGAGTTTTGGGTTTTGTTATTTTGTTTTGGGTCTTGTTATTTTGTTTTTGAATGTTTTATTTTGTTTTGGGTTTTGTTATTTTGTTTTGGGTTTTCTTATTTTGTTTTGGTTTTGTTATTTTGTTTTTGAATGTTTTATTTTGTTTTGGGTTTTGTTATTTTGTTTTGGTTTTGTTATTTTGTTTTTGAATGTTTTATTTTGTTTTGGGTTTTGTTATTTTGTTTTGGGTTTTGTTATTTTGTTTTGGGTCTTGTTATTTTGGTTTTTAATGTTTTATTTGGTTTGGGTTTTGTTATTTTGTTTTGGGTTTTGTTATTTTGTTTTTGAATGTTTTATTTTGTTTTGGGTCTTGTTTTGTTTTTGAATGTTTTATTTTGTTTTGGGTTTTGTTATTTTGGTTTTGTTATTGTGGTTTTTAATTTGTTATTTTGTTTTTGTTTTGTTAATGTGTTTTGCGCTTCTCGGCCACCGTAGGATAGTAATAGTGACACAAAAGCAAAAAATATATAACAATTACTTTCCCTACCTCAACAAGTATTTTACTCCATACTTACAGTCATGTGTAAAAGTTAGTGCCCCCTCTTTTAATCCCATGTTGTTTGGGTAAAAACCTAATAAAAATTTTATGATAGTAGCAGCTCTTAGTATTAGACAAATACATCCTCAGACGAACAACATATAACAATATTCACTGTGGCATTAAAAATTAAGCTAAAAAGAAATTAAACATGTGCCATGGCATACTAAGTACCCCCGTTACTGCTTCTACATGATTTAAGAGGATACATTGCAGCCAGGTGTTACTAATCATCAGCTCTTGATTAACTGATCATCAGCAGGTGTTTTGGCAGTTTGCTGGTCTGGAGCACTCAGGTGTGTGTGAACACAAAGCCAAGAGGAAAAGACATAAACAATGGCCTTGAAGAATTAATTGTTGCTGCATATCAATCTGGTAAGAAGTATAAAACCATTTTCAAATAAATCAGAGGTCCTTGAGGAAGATTATTCACAAATGAAAAGCATTCGAGACAGTTGCCAATCTTCACAAGTACTCCGGGTACTGCGGTTTCCTCCCACAGTCCAAAGACATGCAGATGAGGCTAATTGGCGTTCCCAAATTGCCCGTAGTGTGTGAATGAGTGTGTGAGAGAGTGTATGTGTGTGTGCCCTGCGATGGATTGACACCCTGTCTAGGGTGTACCCCGCCTTATGCCGCCCTAAGTCTCCTGGGATGGGCTCCAGGCCCCCCCGTGACCCTGAATACAAGATAAAGCAGTATAGATGATGAGTGAGTAAGTGAGTAAAGGGGGGGGGGGGGGGGATCCTAACTTATTATACGACTATATAATACGACTGTGATAGTGCTCAGTGTTAGGTTGGTGAGGTTGAGCAAAAACCCTTAACTGGCAGCTCTTTGCTTGGGTTTTAGTTTGTCACACTCGAATGAATGTAAATGTACTTATGCTCTACTGGCGGTGGGTCTAGATGGTGGGGTTTTGTGCAGTCTGGTCACATAGTGCAACCACACGGTCTGTCACTTGGTGCGCCTCCAAAATTAATTTCCCTCCCAGAGGACAGACCGGTTCCCGTTCAGACCTGGAATGCAAACGAGCTTCAGGTTTTTGATAAAATGCTTTCGGGAGACATCGCCGAGCAGACCAACGGTGCAAAAACTGTCACTGAAGCGGTTTCTCTACCACTGATGGGAATCCTAATATACAACAGCCAATCAGGTTTCAGGAGGGCTGTTGTCTGTTAGCATCATTACTACTGTACAACAACAACAACAGTCATCAGATAAAAATTTTAGATCAAGATATAAAACCTGCCACCTCACATTACACGTTACATTGTACGTCCCATAATGCGTAAGGAATTGCTTGTGAGTAGCAAACTCCTTTTAAAATACCCAGTAGCATATGCTAATTAGTGCTAATTAGGAGGTGGGGCCAGGGGTTCTTAAACTAAACAGCTCAACTGTTCATTAAGCCAAATCTATAAACAATCATATCCTCTCTTGTCACGTTACAAAGAACCCAAACAGCGTAACCCCCTCTGTTGCTTTGACATCACAGCAGCGCCACGTGCGATCAGGGCAGTTTCTGGAACTTCCCGCGGAGGCTCGCCTCTAAATAAAGCCTGTGAGGACAACGAGCCCTCGTCGTACGCAGCAGGGGTCCGGGTATCCAGCCGGTCTGTAGGTCACGTGATGACCTCCCGTCTCTGTTTAGATAAGGGAACCCTACTGAGTATTTCCACAGTGGGAATTGAGCGGCTGGT
Source organism: Clarias fuscus (assembly GCA_030347435.1). NCBI lineage: Eukaryota > Metazoa > Chordata > Actinopteri > Siluriformes > Clariidae > Clarias > Clarias fuscus. The sequence continues at coordinate 2,959,225 of CM059207.1, read as the reverse complement.
CCGAGGATCAGATGACTGTTGTCCGGTCTAAATAATACACAACAAGGATCGCTCGGCACGCTAACCTTCACTGACGACTTAGGGGTCGGTCGGCAAAATTCACAAAGGTACTCTAGGAACGCAGGAGCACAAGGTCACTCTGGAGATCTGTTTCAGGAAATACGAGTCATTGAAATGAATTAGGTGGAAAAGAGATAACAGTATGGCTATATATATATATATATATATATATATATATATATACAATATATATACAATATATACAGTATATTGTTAAAAGTTTGTGTTTTATATTTTAAGTAGGCAACGAACAAGAAAAAAAAAAGGATATAGATGAATTACATCAGTCTTAGAACTGCAAAATGCCGTAGAGGTATACACTGAAGGTTGAAAAACAAAAAAGGTACAAACACCTAGCGGGCACTTGATCTCATTTTCTCACAATTAAGAAAGCCCTATGGGGCACTGCATTTATTGGCACCCTCTAGGGCATTGTGTCTTGTTTCTGTGCGCATAGCGGAGCCCTAGTTGCAATGCTTCACATAATCTTCACTGTATGAACACCATAGACTGCCTATCATTTCCTTACCTAGGTTGCACCTCTTTGTGTCATTTTCACACTTCGGGCATTCCATAGGGTTTTTTGCCATGTTTTCTCACACACTGTAGCACCTCATAGGGCATAAAACCGCTTTCTTTAATCTGAAGGGTTGGCTATAGGGCACTTAATCATGTTGTATTTACATGTTGTATTTACCCTTGAGGGCACTACATCATTGTTTTTTGTTGTTGCATGTAGCGGTACCTTATCAGGAACTCATAGAGAAGCGTACCCATTTGGGCAATGTGTTGGAGTGTTGGTGAAAATGCACCCTATACAGAAATGAATCATGTTTCCTCGCCCTAAGTGCAGTTTACCATGCATGCAGAGGAGCCTTTAGGGCACTGCATTACATACTATTCACCAAAAGGGCTCAGTAGAGGGCACTTCATTATTTTTCCTCCCATGTACAGGCACTCTACAGGACCCCACCACGTCTTCTCATCCTAGGGGGCATTTCACTGAGCTTTCTTTCTGTTTTTTATTTTATTTTATTTGAAGGGCAGTGATTAGGACACTTTATCTTCCTCTCTCTCTCTACTGTAAGGGCACCCTGTGGGGCACCATGTTTAAGGAGCACCCTATAGGGCACTTCATCATGCTGTCTATTATGTAAAGGAGCCTATAGGGCGGTTTTTGGTAATGTTTTGTCATGCGTAGGATCCCTAGTATCCAGTGTCACCTACCAAACAATGGGTTCCTCTCAGGGGTTTTCGTCTGGCTTTCGTCTACCAATGTCTCCTCTGTTTATTTTTTTGCTTATTATGGACCTAAATATGAAACTCCATGTGGATTGTTGTGGACGAAGCTGCCTTGCCGCAATGCCCGCTGTTGAAAGTGATACGCCATTAAAGGTTTATTTCAACCAATTATAATTAGCCCTTTGCAAAGAGCTAAAACTTGAATGTGGACACACGTACATGAAAGCGTGGCAACACACATTCAATTAGCTGAAAATCGAAAAACATTACCTTATACCTTGCACCTTGATTATTACAGATAATCTCTGGATTATCCAACACATCAACATCAACAGAAGTAGAACATGATTTCCATACTTTTGCCTTAACTTTGCACTTAAATTTCATTTCAACAACCTGGCGGAGGCAAGGGGACGCACGCTCACTCGCTCATCGTCTATACTGCCTTATCCTGTATACAGGGTTGTGGGGGGCCTGGAGCCTATCCCAGGAGGCGGGGTACACCCTGGACCGGGTGCCAATCCATCACAGGGTACACACACATACACACTCACACTCACACACTCATTCACACACTACAGGCAATTTCAGAACACCAATTAGCCTAATCTGCATGCCTTTACACCGTGGGAGGAAACCAGAGAACCCGGAGGAAACTGGGAAGCACAAGAATTGAACCCGGACCCCGGAGGTGCAAGACCACAGTGCTAACCACTAAAAAAAAAATCCGTATTTCACTACAAAAAAAAAACATGACCATAAAACAAATAAATAATGAAATAAACAAAGAGCACTAGAAAATGCAATTAAATGAAAGATTTCAATTTACAAGTAGATTTTTTATTTATTTATTGTAGGTTGGAGTATACAATATACAGTTTTACAAATTGTGCATGACCATGAGTGGTAGGGAAAAAAACGACAATGTAGAATTGAGTCTTTATTAATTATTTAAAAATAAAAACTGCACTAGATAATACAATTATACTAATGATAGAATTTACAATAAATAAATAAGTAAATAAATAAATATATTTATATATAGGGGTAGCTATCGGAAGATCGGCGGTTCGATTCCCAGCTCAGCCAGGTTGCCATTGTTGGGCCCTTGAGCAAGGCCCTTAACCCTAATCTGCTCCAGGGGCGCTGTGCCATGGCTGACCCTGCGCTCTGACCCCAGTTACGCTGGGATATGCGAAGAAGGAATTTCACTGTGCTGTAATGTATATGTGACAAAATAAAGGCTTTACTTTACTTTAGCTCAGTGGTTAAGGCATTGGACTATAATTCGGAAGGTCCCAGGTTCAAATCCCACGACCACTAAGTTGGGCCTTGTGTGAGGCTCTTAACCCTCAACTGCTCAGATGTGTAATGAGATAAAAATGTTAGCTGCTCTGGGTAGGGATGTCTGCTAAATGTCAATTATGCACAACTATGAGTGTTGGGGGGGAAAAAATACTGTAAAAGTGGGTGTTTTAAAAAAAATGTACTAGAGAATACAATTACCTAAATTCTGCACCTTCGGTTTGGTATATACAATATAGTTTTGCAAAAAAAAAAAAAAAAATGTAGACTTGACTTTTTATTAATTATTAAAAATCCTCATGTTTATCAGGAGAGAGAGAGAGAGAGAGAATAAAGCCTGGTGAGGAAACGTAAGTGATGACAGGAATAAACTAGTCTCACTTCACCATCATTGTAAAAGGGACAAAAGGGAAGTTGTGTCCTGCTTGTCTAACAAAAACCTGCAACCTGCTGCTGTATAAGAGGAATAAAGCACTCCTGGCACGCTGATCATCGTGAACTGTTTATTTTATTTTATTTCATTATTTCATTATTAAATCACAAAAAAAATGACAAGTACAATAAGTAAAGTATGAAAGTACAAGATTCAGGTACATAGGATTGAATTATACAAATAACTGTCCACAGTTAAATAGAAGTCCTGTAATATAAGCAAACCTCCCAGAAATATAAGCCTCAGCTTACGAGGTGGCCTCTGAGTGTACTCCCTCCCAGAATGCACCGCGGTATACAATGACGTCAAGGTCGACGACAACAACAAAACACAGCAGCAGTGAAAGGGTGTTAAGCCTGTGCTGTTAACTCAAGGGTTAGCGGAGTAGACGCGGCTTACACTCGTGACAGGGAGGATTAATAGTGTTCGGGTTCCGAGGCGTGTTTGCGAAGCGCATTGTTAAGGAACAGCGGCGGATTTTAGTCTTATGCCTGACGTTACGTGAAGATCACAGCGCGTGAGGATTTTGTCGCTAGCCTGTTAGCCGGCAAGCTAATCCCGCTAGCGTAGCGTTCTGTATGTGCAGTTGGCGTTAGCCTCGGAGTGTTACCCCGGGAGCAGGCGAGCTTTTTGCTGCTGCTCGGCTCAACGCGAGGGATGAACACCAACGAGTAACAGGTAAATAAATTATTATTATTATTATTTTACTGAATCAAACCTTAAAATAGAGGGTGTTCGGATGTCTGCTATCATATGCGTTGTCTGAGGGTTAGCAACCGGGCATGACATTGTAGGCAACAGCTCGCTTTTATGACGTTTTTATTATTATTTTATGCCTAGCAAGCTAGAGTTGATCGTGGGGATGAAATTAAAAGGTTACGACAATCACTTGTATAAAGTAGAAATGTGTAGGTTAGGATTTTCTGTGTATTTTGGTGCATTTCATGTTGAACACCTTTCAGTGTTACCGACTGCTGTAAGGGTCGACTCCTAGTCTGAAATCCGAACCGATTCTGATTCGATTCCTTATAAGAAATGTAATACAGTACGTATAACTGTTCGATTCTGACTGTGATTCTGACTCCGAGTCGATTCCCTGTGATATCTGTAAAATAAGTATAAGTATTTTTCTGCCTTGTTTTGTTGACAATACGCCTACTAAATAAATATTAATACTAATGAATAATCATAATTAAAATTATAATGTTACTTGCCGCATACACAACCATACAGAGTGTGTTGTTAATTAAAATGGCACTAGAGAATGCAACTATAAAAATATTTTAAAAAATAATGGAAGTTTGGAATATAAAATATACAGATTTGCAAATTGTTGACAAAAATGAGTGATTGGGGGGGGGGGTACCATAGAATCGAGTCTTTATTAATTGTTTAAAAACAATGCACCTGGTAGTACAATTAAGATAGTATACAATATTAATACAAATACATAATAATAATAATAAAATTAATAAAAAAATAGTTTTAAAAATTATCCGGTTGGAATATACAATATATGAGCGATGGGGGGGAAATGTAGAATTGAATCTTTATTAATTAATAAAAAAAAATAAAATGTACTATAGAATATATACAGATAGAACATGCAAAGATAGAATTTCCAATAAAAAAGTAAAAATGTTTTTTTTTTTTTAAAGTTGGAGTATATGATGTACAGCTTTGCAAATGTAATACAAACACGGGGGTGTAAAACAATACTGTTAATTAAAAAATTTTATAGAGATATAAGAACATAATTAAACTAAAGATAAAATTTCCTGTTTACACAAAAATAAAATAAATAATTTAAAAAGTTTAGGTTGGAATATGGAAAGTTACAAAATAAAATGGATTTAAAATGGAAATATATAAATTACACAGAATGTGCAAAGTATAATTTGTAAATTGAAAATAATAACTAATTTCTTAACATGGAAGAACTGTTAACTTATTTTAAAATAAATTGTACTTTTTATTAATTTCTATTCCAGATTATTTAAATTGGGTTGCAATACAATTTTATTAGGAACAGTTTTTAGATAAAATGAAATTTTGCGAATATGTCTCGTGTCGTGACTGATATTCCAATAATAATAATAATAAACATACCTAGACATGCAGAGTAATAATTTTATCTGTATAGTTTTCTTTTCCGTTTTCTTTGTTGAAGCGTTATGTAAAGTAAAGCGGTTATATTTATTTACCAGAAATATTCTTCAGAGTTTCGCTTTGAAGAAACTCAATGAAAGTTAATCCTGCCTCAGTGTAAATGTAATGAGCGCTCAAATCATGGTTTCAAACGTGATTTAATGTTTCCAGGTGACTGGATTTTATTGATAACCTTTAAATAAACCCATGTTATGATTATAGCTATAATAATGTGTATTATAGTTAACTAGTATAATAACAGGAGGTTAATCTTGCAAATTGTGCACTAACGTGAGCGGTGGTGGTGGTGGGGGGGAATTTAAGTCTTTTACTATACTATATGTACTTTACTATACTATATATGTATATGTGTATATATATATATATATATATATATATATATATATATATATATATTTTTTTTTTTTTTTTTGGACAAATAATATGCAAAGGAAATGATCCTTACACTAGTAGATATAATAATAATTTAATAAGTTTAATAAGCACACATTTGGTGCAGTATTTTTACACTGCTAAAAATGAACTCTAATAAGTTGTGTGAACATGAGACAAAATCAGGCTATGTGGAATTGACTTAGTTGTAGATTTAAAATCTAAATACAGATGAGTTTTTCAAGGAAACAATTTGATAAATGAAATTACTCCTATATACTAGAACTGAATAAGCACTAGAAGAAATGATAAGCGACACGGAATCGACTCTCCTGAATCGGAACGAGTCGAGCAATGAATCGATTATTTTCTTGTAATTGAAGAATCCTGTAATTGAATCTTTTATGGAATCGACTCATTTTTCTTTGGAATCGACTCAGTCTGACAGCTGCAGAAATTAGCATGGCTAAGTAAGTTAGCCAAGCGTTATTATCGCGTATCGAGTTTTATTGAGGTTTTAAGCGCGAACACTTATAAAAACAGGCTTAATCTCTATACCAGTCTTTAAGAAGGCACGTATGTTTTGACGTTACGTGTGTGTGTGGATAAGTTCTATTATTACAGAGCGCGTTTGAAAGCGCGTGCTAGCTAACTCAGTGCCTGAGGTAACAACAGTGCTAATGGTGATTAGTGTGATTACTGAAGATAGACGCGTTTAAACTGAGATTTGAGACGAAACGCGGGGTTTAATGCTGTAGTGTTGAGATGTGTGACGAGTGAAGTGAAGGATGTCGGTGTCCTGATGGGTCACAATAACGGCCAGGAAACAACATGACTCAGCCTGAAATACTCCCTCTGACTCTCACTCAGGGCTAGTCAGCTAACACACACTAGCGCGCGCGCTCTCTCTCTCACACACGCACACACACTAACTCTCTCTCTTTTACACACACACACACACACTATCTCTCTCTCACTCACTCACACACGCACACACACTAGCCATCTCTCTCTCTCACACACACACTAGCCATCTCTCTCTCTCACACACACACTAGCTCTCTCTCTTTTACACACACACACACTAGCTCTCTCTCTCACACACACACACACACACTAGCCATCTCTCTCTCTCTCTCACACACACACACACACACTAGCTCTCTCTCTCACACACACATTAGCTCTCTCTCTCTCACACACACACACACACACACACATTAGTTCTCTCTCTCTCACACACACACACTAGCCAGCTCTCTCTCACACACACACACACACACACACACACTAGCCAGCTCTCTCTCTCTCACACACACACACACTAGCTCTCTCTCTCTCACACACACACACTAGCTCTCTCTCTCTCACACACACACATTAGCTCTCTCTCTTTTACACACACACACACACACTAGCTCTCTCTCTCACACACACATTAGCTCTCTCTCTCTCACACACACACACACTAGCTCTCTCTCTCTCACACACACACATTAGCTCTCTCTCTTTTACACACACACACACACACACACACTAGCTCTCTCTCTCTCTCACACACATTAGCTCTCTCTCTTTTACACACACACACACACTAGCCAGCTCTCTCTCTTACACACACTCACTAGCTCTCTCTCTCTCTCTCACACACACACACACACACACACACTAGCTCTCTCTCTTTTACACACACTCGCACACACACACTAGCTCTCTCTCTCTCTTACACACACACACAAGCTCTCTCTTTTACACACACTCGCACACACACACACAAGCTCTCTCTCTTTTACACACACACACACACACTAGCTCTCTCTCTCTTTTACACACACTCGCACACACACACTAGCTCTCTCTCTCTTGCACACACTAGCTCTCTCTCTCTCTCTTGCACACACACGCTAGCTCTCTCTCTTACACACACACACACACACACACACTAGCGCTCTCTTACACACACACACACACACACACACACACTAGCTCTCTTTCTTACACACACACTAGCGCTCTCTTACACACACACACACACACACACTAGCTCTCTCTCTTACACACACACTAGCTCTCTTTCTCTCTCAACTATAAAACATTGATTACTGTATAAATAACATCAATTAGAATTTATAAACATTCTTTCATATGTAATATTTTATAATATCATAGTAGGTAAACAACAACAAAAAATCCATAACAATAATATTATATAGTAGTTAGTTAGGAATATTCAGGGTGTGTGTGCACATTGTGTCTCTCAGGCTCTCATTCTCTGACACACACTGCAGTGAGGGTAGGAGTACTCACACACACACACTTTCTCTCTCTCTCTCACACACACACGTTCTCTCTCTCTTTATCACACACGCATACACACAAACACACTTTCTCTCTCTCTCACACACTCTGTCTCTCTCTCTCTCTCTCTCTCTCTCTCTAAAGTGCTTCTATTAAATTGTGTTAAATATTGAATTAGAGAGCATTAACAGTTGTAACAGAGTCAATAAAACTAAAAGCACGGCTCTTACACGAGACGAAAGCTGAAGGCGATGGGTTTTTACCTTTTTTTAACTCGGATTTACTCCTCATTACATCATGTGAGAAGTTTTAAGACTGTAATATTCAGTCGTTAAGAAAGTCTCACCCAACAGCGTGTAGTTCTGAAGTGGAAATGAAATAAAATGTTATTTATAAAGTGCGTTTAAAACACCTCGAGCGGCGCCAAAGTGCCGTACAGTGCAATTAATAATGCAGGAAATAATTAGGAAATATAACTAAAGCACAAATGGAAATGTGATGTGTGATTCGTGACTTCTGCTTGTGTATGTAGAATGAAACGTGTACACACACACACACACACACACACACACACACACACATACACACACTGTGCCCAAGAGGTGTAAAAAGGGAAATGCTTTCAGGGATTATACACTATGGTGTATGAAATAGATTTCAGTAAATATTTCTCAGGCTGGTGCAGAGCGCTGACACTGAAGACTCCTTCCACGACTGCTAAAAGACACACCATGGGCGAAGCTGAAAGATCAACCTGGTCCAATGTCATTTGAAAAAAGAAATCCTAAATCTAATATATTGTTGTTGTTCTCAGGTGAGCATCGCAGACTCTAGATGAAGGAGGCAGGCCGGGGGGAAGCTGAGCGAGCGGAGAATTCAACATGAAGTTGTACGTGTTCCAGGTCAATAACGGGAGCACGTTGACGTTCGACACCGAGCTAGCCGTGCAAACGTAAGTCTGATCCCCAGGACGTCTTGGGTCTCAGGTTACTTTGTATAAACAGTTATTTGATGGTATGGACTGTTACTGCTGAAATTAATCGACGCCTTTACAGCATGGTAGTGTTTTTTATATACATGTAATATAATAGATTATATTGATATTAACAGACGTGTTTGTTTCTTTGCGTTGTTCTGTAGTGTTCTGGACCTCAAACATGCGATCCAGGCCAAGTACAAGATCGCCACTCAGCATCAGGTGCTGGTGGTCAACGGCGGCGAGTGTATGGTGGCCGAGAGGAGGGTGTGTAGCTACAGCGCGGGCACGGTGAGTAACGCGTATCACACACTCACGCTGTATTTATTTGTTTGTTTGTTTATTTATTTATTTATTTATTTATTTATTTTTTCCATGTTTTCTCCTAAATTAATTGTAAACAGCATCATGTTTGTTTGTTTGTTGCTAACCCCTTATTCTTCCGTCTCGTGTCCCAGGATACGAACCCCATCTTCTTGTTCAACAAAGAGATGATCCTGTGCGACAGAGCGCCGACGATCCCCAAAACCACCTTCTCCATAGAGAACGAGATGGAGATGAAGGTGGAGGAGTCCCTCATGATGCCCGCTGTGTTTCACACCGTCGCCTCGCGGACGCAGCTCGCCGTGGTAACGTCACCAAGCTCACGGGCCTAATGATGCACATTCGGGCAAAATGTTCTCATGATGAATCTTATACACCTTACATCATATTTTATAGCTCTGAGACAAAATGGCATCCGGAATTCCCTTCGCGATTTAAAGGAGCAGAGACGACACTGTCACATTTGACGTGCGCGATTCATTTCTTTAGGTGTGATTACGGTTTTTGGCCACATGATGGCAGTGTGGGGAAAGGGGACAGAGATTTAGTCGAGTGAATTGTTATGCTTTACATTGTATATATTCGTGTCAAAGGCGTACAAGACTCGCTTTGTCGGATTGGAGAACAAATCCGACTTACGAACGTGCTCCTGTAACGGAGCTCATTCATAAGTGGGGGACGACCTGTACCTCAGAATGTTAGAATGTTTCCTAAGATCGATGAAAAGGAGTTTACAAAACAGAAATCTCTTAACTTACTGAAAGTATGTTCATCTGCAAATCACCACAGACTGTGGAAACTCAAAAAACTTTGAGTCTGTGTCTCTCCTCTCTTCCTCCAGACTCTGGAAACGTGATTTTTAAATGAAACACAAAATTTACTTTCATTTTAAAAGAGGTATTTGGATCACCGAGTCCAGTCCAGTCCAGTCCAGTTTTTTTTCCCCCCGCTTCTTAGCCTTATGGTAAGACGCTCCCTGGCGGTGTCTCTGGTTTAGTAGTGGCCTGATACAAATTCTTGCCCGTTTCCTGATGACGTCTCTGTGCGCGTTGGCTCTTGATGTACTGACTCCAGCCTCATACTTCACTCCTCTTTCGGCTTTGCTCGTCAGTATGCGCTCATTCCTGTTGTTCTTGCAACTTTTACTACCACACATTTCCCTTCCAGTCAGTCCTTAACGAATACGATTTTTTACATCGATGCCCTTTCTGCGATGGCGTCCTGTGACTTGCGCCTCCTCCTGGAGGATGTTGATCATCTCTTGGTCTTACCCGTGATTGTGGTTGTTGTGTGGTATCGACCTACACGGAGAGATGCATGGTATTTACACTGTATAAATAGTAGAGATGTGTCCATTCATGTAACACTACATTTTAAAATAGTTTTTTTAAAATTATTATTAGTTTTTGCATTTGAGTTGCAGTTCCTCTATAATCCTACAGGTGGCACTGTAACCTATTGACATAGAGGCAGGCAGCACCGCAATCCTGCGTGGTAGCGAATTAGCTGAGAAAATTAAAACAAAAAAAAGGCTTGAAATGTTTTTTTCTTTTTTTCTTCCTTTTAATAAATCTAGAATATTTTTTAAAATTATTATTATATAGGAAATGTTTGAGGTGGCCAAGAAGCTGTGCTCCTTCTGTGAACGCCTGGTCCACGACGAGCACCTCCAGCACCAGGGCTGGGCCGCCATCATGGCCAACCTGGACGATTGCACCACCTCCTACCAGAAGCTGCTCTCCAAGTTCGACATCGCCTACACTAATTACCAACAGGATTTTGAGGACATCAAGCTCAAGCTGACGAAGTGAGCAGCACTACACAGCTGTGCAGAATGCGTGCTTTCAAAAAAAAAAAAATGTATAAAGTTTATAAAACGCGTAACCTTTCACCCCGTCCAGGCTCGGCACTGCCGTCTCGGTCATGGCGAAGATCCCTCTTCTGGAGTGCCTGACCCGCCACAGCTACAGAGAGAGCCTGGAGAAGTCCCCCTCCCCGCGTCCCAGCTCCGACGACAACAACGGAGACGGAGGCCAGACGTGTCCTACGGAGGAGGTCCAGAGGAACCAGAAGTCTCCTGGAGAATCGGCGGGTCAGGACAGAGCGCGGAGCAGCGGGCTGCAGGAGGCGCTGGAGGAGGAGGAGGAGGAAGAGGAGGGAGATCTGGATAAAACGGACGCGCCTTCGTTTAACGTCACGCTGCTGGACTGGATCAACGTACAGGACCGACCCAACGACGTGGAGGCTGTAGTGAGGAAGTGCTTCGACTCCATCAACAGAGTAAGCGCAGAGAACGTTCCAGAAAATGGGTCGAACACGATGACTCTGCTGTGCACAATTTTAAATTTACAAATGATTGGAAATTTGTGTTAGGAGCATTTTATTACTTACCGATTTTTTTAAATTATTATTATCAATATCAGTTAATTACATCGTTACACCAAGTCAGTCGTCATATGTTTTTCACTTTATGTTAACACCCGATATAGTCGCTCTCTCGTGAAACACAGAACCAAACCTCCATTTATGGACGTGAGTTTGTGGATATCGGGATCGTAGTTACTTTTTTTAAGCAGAGAATTTGTCACGTTGTCTCACGTGTTGTGATCTCTGCAGCTCGATCCGCGGATTATCCAGCCGTTCCTCGTCGAGTGCCGGGACACGATCACCAAACTGGATAATCAGAACATGAAGGCCATAAAGGGACTCGAAGACAGACTGTACGCACTCGACCAAATGATCGCCAGCTGTAAGAAGCTAGTAAATGAACAGAAGGAGCTCGCTCAGGTATGGTGGGAGTGGTGTTTTTTTTTGTTTTTGTTTTGTTTTGTTGTTGTTGTTGTTTTTTAGTTTTTTTTCCCTCAGCTTGTTTTCACATCTTTATTACATTAATTACAGAAACATCGTACGAGCTGTACGCATTTTATTTCGTCATATTAGTCACGGGCTCTGATTTTAAACAGGGATTTTTAGCCAATCAGATGAGGGCCGAAAACCTGAAGGACAACTCGGTGCTGCCGGACCTGTGTCTGAGTCACGCCAACCAGCTGATGATCATGCTGACCAACCACAGGAAGCTGCTGGACATTAAGCAGAAGTGCACGACTGCCAAACAGGAACTGGCCAACAACCTGCAAGTCCGTCTCAAGTAAGGAGCCCGAACAGTAACGGTGCGTTTCGAGTAGACCCCGCGCTCGTGGAGGCGTTAAAGTGTCTCTCTCTGTAGGTGGTGCTGCTACGTGATGCTGCACGCGGACCAGGATGGCGAGAAACTTCAAGCGCTGCTGCGCCTCCTGACCGAGCTGCTGGAGCGGGTGCGTGTGGTCGAGGCCCTCAGTACCGTCCCGCAGATGTACTGCCTGGCCGTGGTCGAGGTCGTGCGCCGCAAAATGTTCATTAAACACTACAGAGAGGTGAGCTTTCAAGTTCTGATACGTTTCTCACAACATTAAATATAAACGGACGAGGGCTGTAGCGCTACAGTCGACCCCCGCCAAGTCGCGGGCGGCTCAGAGGTCACGGCCTCAGTCGTTCCAACGCTTTTTTTTTATGGCTTTATTCCGTGGCGATTTTTCATACATTTTAGCGCTAAACTATTTAAAAACAATATCATTTACTAATTTTGTAACAGAAATATTCACGTAAATTCAGCTACATTTCCTTCGGCTAAAGTATAATGCTGTAAACATTTTTTTTTTTTAGTGCTGTAGAGAGAGAACGAAGCAGCCGTAATCGAATTTTCATCTGGACAATGAAATGTCAGCCTTAAAAATTATTTTTTAAAAAAAACGTTATAATGTGGGGTTATTGTTATGCATTGTTATTGTAATGTAAAACTACACAGTACATTTGTACATAAACAACAAAACGTATAAAAACGAGCATTTAGAAAACGAATATAACATTGCAGAGGAAGTACGATCAGGGTTCAGGGGAGATCACATTAATTTTTTAAATGAAAGGGTTTGAAATGAGATGAAAGTGTTTCGGGAACATATTTAGGCATTTATAAATAGAAAATAGCATTTATAAAAAAAAATTTTTGACCTCATTCCACAATTGGTGCGTGCTCTGGGAACGTAACCTCTGCCAATGTCAGGGGTCGACTGTACACGAATAATTGATTAGCGTTAGGGAATTGCTTTGGTGTAGGACAATATAGATAAAATCCCAGATCAGTCTCATTCACACCTAGAAGCTACAAAATGCTGTCAGTTTCTGTCGATTCGTTCTCTATTGTGATCATCACTGCTTTCTCCACTTTGTGTGTCTTTTGTTTTTTTTGTTTTCTCCCTCTGCAGTGGGCCAGTGCTCTGGTGAAAGATGGGAAGAACCTCTATGAGGCCGAGAAGGCCAAACGCGAGACATTTGGCAAGCTGTTCAGTGAGTATGACTTAGTGTGTGTGTGTGTGTGTGTGTGTGTGTGTGTCTTCTCCACAAATCTGCTGAGCTTCATGTCAATATGGATAACGTCTGGAGGGTCTGTCTGAAGCAGTTCTTTACTAAACGACCGCACGTTGTCTCGTAGGGAAGTCGTTCCTCAGGAATCGCTTGTTCCGAGGACTCGACTCGTGGCCTCCTTCGTCGTTTTGCGTAAGTGTTCGAACGCGTCCGAGTATATCTGATGATTGATTTATTAATTTTTATTTATTTATTTCAGATATCTCTCTCTCTCTCTCTACTCGCTCATTTTCCAGACAAGAAAGCCTCGCAAGTTCGACTTTGAGCTTCCGGACATTTCCCTGAACGACCTGCAGTATCTGAAGAGCTGCTGTCCAGCTGAAGTGCAACCTTTTCTCAGGTGAGGCAGTAAATTTAATAAAAAATTTGTTAGACGTGCTGTCACGGGCAAACGATCAACAGGTGGTACAAGAGCAGAGCCGAGTTATTTTTGTTCCTTGTATACGACAGCAATTTGCCAGCTATTACTCCTTTTGTAATTTATTGAAGAACAACCACAGAGTAAGATTTATTTCTCTGTGCTTCTCAGGATTCATTTCCTGGACTAAAACACCAATCAAGTCATAGCGGCACTTCATTCTCTTTGATCTTTTGTGGCACTTTTGTTGTATTTTTATATTCTTGTAATACTCTTTGTATACGACAGCAAATTTCCACCTGTTGCTTTTAGAAACGTTTGAAAGAACAACACATTGTACAGTTTAACACAGTTACAGGTGGAATATACAAAAAAAACCCAAGTTATTCTGTTTATACCTGTTGATTTATAACTGTGATTCCCTCACAAGACATTTCTTTGTCCCCTGAACGCAAAACAAATGCAGCCCGTCGTGTTGCTAAGGACCCACCAAGCGTATAAAGTCTGTCCAATGTGTCCCAGGTCACGAAAACATAGTCATAGTCGTTCTCAGGAATAACGGCCTGGGGTAAAGATTCTCTGAATTAGCGATTGGAGATTAGCACATGGGTTGCTATGCTTCCTGGGATTAAATGCTTGGGCTTTAGCTTTTAGATCTTGGACTTGTATCCTGGAACTTGTTGTCTGCGCTTCTCTGGATTTAACAGTCTGGCCTCGCGCTACTGGGTGTGTTCGCCTCAGGGCTTTCTCTTTCCGGCCCTCGCCTCAGGCCCTTAGCTTTTGGGTTTTTACTTTTGGACTTTTAAAAAAAATTTTTATCCTGGGTCTCGTTTCCTGTGCAATGTATTGTGCTTTAGTTTTTGGGCCTTGGTTCCTGTCATTCTCTGGAGTAATCGCCTGGGCTCTCGCTTTGGATCTTCCTCTTTTTTTGGCTTTTGCTTTAGGCCCTTAGTTTTTCTGCATTCGTTTTTGGTTCCTGCACCGAGGCTTCCCAGGATTCATTTCCGTCCAGCTTTAAGATTCTGGTCTAAAGTACCAGTTTTAATCAGTGTCTTTAGTGCAGGAAATAAATTCTGGGAAGCCCTACACTTCTCTGGATTAATTGCCTGGCCTTACGCGTTTGGGTTTTCGCCTGTTGGGTTTTCACTTTTGGACTTTGTATCCTGGGTCTTGTTTCTTGTGCTTCCTTGGGCACTCGGTCATTGGGCCTCGGTTCCCATGCTTCACTGTATTAATTGCCTGGGCTTTTGTTTTTGAGCTTTCGCTTTTTTGGCTTTCACTTTAGGCCCTTAGTTTTTGTGCATTCGCTTTCGGTTCCTGATCCTTCCCAGAATTGATTCCTGTCCGGCTTGAGGATTCTGTACTAAAGCACCAGTTTTAATTGCTTCCTGTGTTTTAATTGGCGCTTTTAGTCCAGGAAATTAATCCTGGGAAGCCCTGGTCCTGATACTTGGTTCCTGATTCCTGTCCCTGGGCTTAATTTCTTGGACTAAAGCAGCAATTAAAACTTTGCCACACAGTGCTCTGTCCCACCTTTGAGGCACCTTGTTATATCTCTATACGCTATACTGTCCGTTTTGCTTCAGGGTTCCATCACTATGTGATTTTGAGCCATTAAACCATCATACAGAAGCTTTTCACCACTTGGTACAAGCAGCCCGGAGTGTAGACGAGATGTCTCAAACCATCACAGACCTACTGAGCGAACTGAAGGTACAAAAACACACTTTATTTCAAGTTTTTGTTGTGTTTTTTTTTTTGTTTGTTTGTTTGTTCTTTTTTGCCTGGTAAATGTCTGTTACGTCTGACTTATGACCAGCTTTTGCTCCGTCCTTCAAGGTGTCTTCAAGCCAGAGTACACAGAGACCCAGCTCTGAATGCAGAGCAGAGACCACCCCCACCTGCTCTAAAACCCCACCCCCGCTGAGTATACTGACCCCACCCGCTCAGCCGCTCTGCCTTCCCGCTCCGTTAGAAGACCTGTCCCCTGACAGCATCGACGCCCATACGTTTGACTTTGAAACCATAGGACATCCCAACATGGACCCCGTGCTCCAGCAAGGCTCTCTGGACCTGGACTCTTTAGCCGAGAGCCCGGAGATGGACTTCATGTCGGCGGTCAACGAGTTCGTCATCGAAGAGAACGTTACCTCGCCCAATCCCATTAGTGACCCGACGAGTCCCGAGATGATGGTCGAGTCTCTCTACTCCTCCGTCATCAACGCTATAGACAGCAAGAGGATCCAGGACACGACCATGCTGGAGAGAGAGAACTCTAGAATCACGACCCTCAGGCTGACCGTGGACCGGTACCGGTCGGCTGCCGAGGAGTCGCAGAGCAACATGAGGAAAGTCAAGGATGACCTCTGTCACTTCCAAGGACTCGTCTTGAAAGAGCAGCGCGACTTCGGCTTCGCCATGAAGAAGATGAGCGCGGAGATTCAGGGCGCAGTCAACAACATGAGACGCCGTCAGGAAGAAGAGCTTGTGGAGGAACACCAGAAAGAGCTCCAGCAGCTGAAAGACGACCACGAAAAGCACGTTCTCAGGCTTAACGACGAGCTGGAAGGGAACCACAAGATCGTCCGGGACGTCCAGAGGGCCATGCTCGACCTCGAAGGACTCGTGGAGAGGAAGGAGAAGGAGCTGGCCCAGATGGAGGGCGAGAGGGAGCGCTCTCTGCAGGAGATGCGCGGCAGCCACCAGCTGGCCGTCCAGGAGCTGGATAGGAAAGTGTCCGAGCAGAGCAAGGCGCTTCAGGAAGCCCTGCACTCCAGAGACGCCCTCGCCAGCCAGCTGGACGGCCTGCGAGCCGAGGTCGAGAAGAAGGTACGCCAGGAAATGGACCGCCTCCAAGAGTTGGAAGCTCGTCTCAGAAAAGATCACCAGGTGGAAATGGAGGCCCTGAAGCGCGAAAACCTGAGCACTCTAGACAGCTTGGGCGTCCAGCACCAAGCCAAGCTGAAGGAACTCGCGGAATCGCACTTGATCGAACGCAAGGAATACGAGTGCCGGTTCAAGGACTACGATGCGCGCGTGAGCGAGCTCGCCGACGCCCGCTGCAAACTTGAGGTGGAAATGGCGCTTAAGGAGACCGAAACGGAAGACCTCCGCTTGCAGTACGAGGACGCCAAGGCCCAGCACGAGGAGGCACTTAAGGCCGAGATGGAGTCACGGACACGGGTGCTCCAGCAGCAGGTCGAGGCGCTGCAGCAGCAGCTGCAGAAGAAGAACGAGGAGTACGAGCAAGGCCTGGCCGAGCTGCGCGCCCTCATGCGCCTCGAGAAGGACCACTGCATCTCGGAGCTGGTGGAGCGGCACGACGAGGAGAGCACGCTGCTGCGCCACGAGTTCTCGGCGCTCAAGCAGAAGTCTCAGGCCACCGAGAAGGACTGCGAGGAACGCCTGCAGGAGATCCAGCGGCAGCTGGAGGACCAGCTCACAACGTTAAGCGAGGAACGGGAAGAGGAGCAGAGGGCGTTCAGGGACAAAGAGCGCGACCTGGAGAGCGCCATCAGCGACCTGCAGGCCGTGAACTCGCTCCTGTCGGGGCAGCTGGAGCACGAGCGCCAGGAGGCCCGCAGAGCGCTGGAGGAGGGGGAGGAGGCGGAGGCGATGAAGGACGCCTGGGTGCACAAGGAGGAGCTGGAAGCGAGACTGTTGGGGAAAATTAAAATACTTGAAACGCAACTCGAAGAACGACGAACCACTGACAAGTTAGTTGAACCATTTCATCTCGTGAATCGGTTTTGACGATTTCAGCTTAGTTGTGCCTTACAGTGTCCAAGCTTATTGTTTTACGTATTTTTCTAACTCTTCAGTCACGAGCGAATGAAACATAATTCCTAGGAAGCCTGATTTTATTTTTAGTTACGCTCTCCGTACACATCAGCCCACGTTGATTAAAACCTGTCTGCGATGTTGCAGGGGAGCTGAGGCCGGAGGTGGGGACATCGCACTGCAGCAGAGGCTGGACGAGGAAAGGGCGTCTCTGCTGGGCAAGCTGGAGCTGCTGGAGAAGAAGAAGAACGAGGAGCTGCAGAACCTGAAGACCTCGCTGATCGCTGAGCAGCAGGTAGGAGATGAATGGAGATGGAGCTCTGTGTGAGCCACGCTCCAAATACAAAATAAAAGGTTAAACACCGTCTACCACATGTTTTATTATTTCTATTAATACTTGTGCATCTCTAAATGTTTGATTGCTGGATTTAATGGTTCCATTGCAGTTTGCATCAGTACTGGTAACTGATTATACGTGGGACGCACCGGGGATAGATGCCAGTCTGATTTGATATTTCATTAGGGACACTCTGTGTGTTTGAGATTAGCATTAAACCTGAGCGTCTTCTCTTCTACAGACTAATTTCAACACCGTTCTGACGAGGGAGAAGTTAAAGAAGGAGCAGATCATCAACGACCTGAGCGAGAAACTGAAGAAGGTGGTGCTGCAGCAGGAGAAGGATAAGAGTACGTTTTTAGTTGACAGTCTTTATTATTTAGACCAGTGCTAAAGACTGTAATATTATTAGTACAGGTCGTTCCCGACTTACGGACATTCGAGTTACGAAATTTCCACAGATACGAACATAGATAAAGCACTATTCGGACAGGACTGGTTTTACTGCGTAACGTTAGAGAAATTTCTGTTTCACAGAGGTATTTTAATCCCGTCCGAATCTGCCATATCTGTCTTTTTCTCACACGACCTCTGGAAAAATTCCAGAGCAAATTACCTACTGTTTTTCAGCAAACTCGGCGGTCCTCTGAGAAATATAATCCCGTCCGAATGCGAATGTCTGTGTTTGCCGAAAACGTTTCCTTGTGTGTTTTGGTCAACGTGAACTACCGTACAATCTCTAGCGCGCCGGTATTCGGGTTTCTGCTTTCTACCCTCCAATAGAAATCCTCATCCTCAACACGTGGTCTTGCGCAACGCCCACATGAAAAACACAGACGCCCACCTCCGTGATAAACACGGAGATGTTAGTCCCGTCCGAAGCCATACATGAAATGACAGACGTCGGCTGAACAAAATTCCAACTCAAACGTCCCGTCCAAAATAGTGCTATAGAGAAAAAATAGACACTGCAGTGCACCAAATACCAAATATTTACAATTCTATACATTTCGGTGTTTCCAATACAGTGGAAAACAGCTCTGAGACAAATTGGCGTCTGGGATTCCCCTTGCGATTTAAAGACGCAGAGACGACAATGTCACATTTGCGCGAGATTAATTTTCTTAGGTCAAGTTTTTTGGCCACATGATGGCAGTGTGGGGAAAGGGGACAGAGATTTAGTCAAGTGGATTGTCAAAGATAGGGGTGCTCCAATCAGGATTTTTGGGGCCGATCTCGATCACTAGAAGCTATATCGGCCGATAGCGATCACCTATTACAGGGTCTACTCGAAGCCTTATCATGTAGCATTATTTATTAAACTATATCTAACAACAATGCCAATGAAGTATTGAAATTTCAAGAAGAGGAATATCATGAATTGGCAACTGTATTTATTGGCAAGCGACATGTGCAACACGTCAACTTAAAACATAGCAGCCTGTGTTTGGTTAACTTGACAAATACAACATTCCTGTAGATTGTATAAAATTAAATAAAACAACAGACAAGTAGGACGCGAGTCGCCAGAAGTCCTGCAAGGACCGCCAAAAACATTAAACGTTTTATTTTTAAACATGTTAAATTTTTCGCGCGGAAGGATGGAAACGTAATCACAGCGCCAAAACCCGCGGTGAATCATGATGAACCGTACTTACGGCCACCGAGCGAAACTGCGTAGGTGAGAAAGGGGGATTACCGACAGCTGAGTGAGTGGCGGCGGCGCGCGAGTTGCTGAGCTCTCCCGCTCTCTTAGCGCTAGACAACTTTGAAAACTGCTCGTGTTCCTTTAAGTGACTAACCTTCAAATGTCTGATGAGGTTCGTGGTGTTAAAATGCTTTGGCTGCTTTCCATCTCGTGTCTTGTTACACAGGTTGCAGATTGCTAATGTATTGTCTTCACACAACACGTATAATCGCCAGAGCGGTGAAACCATTTTAACAGCGCGCAAAAAAATATCCTACGAGTTTTGCGTCATCTGATCGGCTTTTCTATATCGGCCATTATAGAGACTGCCGATCAAACTTCCCAAAGCTATTATCGACCGATTATGATCGGCGACCGATCAATCGGAGCACCCCTAGTCAAAGGCGTATAAGATTCACTTTGTCAGACTTAAGAACAAATCTGACTTATGAACACGTGCTCCACAACTCATTCACAATTAGTGGACTACCTGTATTCATAATAATAATAGTATTATGATTAGTTGATGATCATGTCTTTGACCTTCAGGTTTGATCGAGACCCTGTCTGAGGACCGCGCCTCCATCCTGCAGGAGAAGAAACACCTAGAGGAAGAGCTCAACCGCCTGAGGAGCTCCACTCTCGTCTCCTCCGCTTTCTTCGTGCCCAATCCCATCGCTGTTGCCGTAGAGACGGCCGGAGCCTACGGTGGGGCCGTCCCTGCCGAACTCGCCGCCCGGGCTGCGCTGGATCCGGAGAGGCTGGTGTCCGTGGCCGCGCTGCGAGACGACGACCGGGTGGACTCCGCTGTGGACGCCAGCATGATGACCGTCCAGTAGGTTTAACATACATAATATGGACAAGATCCTTCTAGGTCTTTCTATTTCATATTTTTTCGTCTTTTTTAAATGTTTTGATTGTTTTAGTATGCAGAAACATGATTATAGTGCTGGAAACTGGTGATATTGGTAATATTTTTTGGGTGGCTGGAACGGATTATCTGCATTTACTTTATTTCCTATGTGACAGTGCGTTCCACAATACGAAATTTCCGATCCCAAGAGTCATGATAACAGGAACAAAAGCACCTTTAATCTCGTCTTTAATTCACTTGTGTGTTTTGTCGTAGCGATAGCGCGGCGATGCTGTCGGAGGAGAAGCAGCGGATACTGATGTTGGAACGAGTGAGTGGATCTTCCCCTATTCACACTTCGAGTCTCACTGTAACTTAAAGGCGGTTAAAGGTGACCCACGATGTTGTTTACATTTCTTTTGGCCGATTGTCTTACAGACGCTGCACATGAAGGAGGAGGAGAACAAGAGGCTCAGCCAAAGACTGGTGCGTGTTCTACGGTCACGTTTAACACACCCTCCTCCGTTAGTACATCACGCCCTGTTTATTTCAAATCCGATGTCGTTACAGCCGGATAGTCTGAACTCTAATACGCAACACGTCTAATGAGCAACAAAATCAACAAGCGAAACGGGCGCAGTGAGGCGGAGGGGCGTGTTAATGTGCGAGCTGTGGAATTAAAGGACTTGGTGTCGTGGGGGTGGGGTGGGGGTCGAGGGGTCGTGGGGAGGCGTCACATGATCAGCACACAGGGTTCATCTTTTTTATTTATCCATTCAGGAGCCGGAGGAACTTTCAGTCCGGATGAGACGAGATGAGAGCGTTTGCTCATAAACACCACTAGGTGGCACTGTAACCAAATTAAATGTTGCCCTGACCTTCACTCATGGCCTGCTTTTAGTTGACTGTATTTAAATCCACAGTACATTTTTTAAATGTATTTTTAATTTTGTTACATTTATTTTGTCATTTAATATACGACAAAGATCACTAGAGGACGATTATATGTTTAAAAAGACTATATATATATGTGTATATATTTATATATGTATATATTTATTATTAATTTATACATATTTGTTTGTTTGTCTCAAAACGAATGCAAAGTACTGCCTCTGTTGTGTTTTTAAAAATGAGCCACTTGGTGAATGAGGAGTCACGGACACAAATTGCCGGTTAGCCGGTCGGAGGGGCGAAAGAAAATGTTACGGTGTCAAGAAGGATAAGAGGGGGACTAAAATAGTTTTTTTTTTTTTCTCTCTGTCCCCCCCCCTAGATAAGGAGAGGAGAGGAAAAGTGAGACAATAATAGAATATCTTGCGTTCTCAGCTGTACATAATCTGCTATTGTAAACAGGAAATTAGGCCCAGCTTGTGAAACAGTGATGTAATTTATCCTGTATGAGGTGGACCAACATGACCAGGGGTTTTTATTATTATTAAAAAAAAAAAAAAAAGAGTTTGGTGTCCGTTAGATTTGAACCTTGAACACACTTTTTCCTTACATCGTTGAAGTAAAATATTCTCCTATATTATATACATCGTTTCATAATGCTGCTCTTTTATGTTCTCAACTCTGATTGGTCGGAAGGTGTCTGTTCATTTTCTGTAACAAGGCGAATCACGGGTTTGTGATCGATCGCTCCTTGTGCTAGGTCATCGTTGCTATGGTAACAGCAGTGTGGCTCTACGTATTTCATTAATAATAATAATAATAATAATAATAATAATAGTAATGGGGAAACAGATGAAAGGATGTTGTTCCTATAAGGAAGGAAGGAGTCTCCAGTTTCAGGGCTTTATAGCAGTCAACATTTCGTCCCATCTGAAGGATGGAGTGGTTTCTTAGTATTGTAAAGAGCTGTGTGTTTTTGTTTGTTTGTTTGTTTTTATTTTGTTTCGTGTTTAACGCAGAGAATGTAGAATGTCTATCTTGAATGAACAGTTAAATTAAATTCGCAAGTGGTTAAATATGAACACAGTGCTTTGAAGATTAAAAAACAAAAAAGTGAACAATTCAAGGTTAAATTTAATGGAATAACGGTTTATTATTTTTTCCTTCCTGAGTGATTTTGTTTCCATGTTGTGTTTAGATGTCCCAGAGCATGTCCTCTGTGTCCTCACGGCACTCGGAGAAAATCGCCATACGAGAGTGAGTCTTTTATTTTTTACCATTTTTTTTTTTGTTTGTTTGTTTGTTTGTTTTTTAACCTTGTGCTTTGATTTATTTTTTATGTATATATTTTCTCCTCCTCTGCAGTTTCCAGGTTGGTGATTTGGTCCTGATAATCCTGGACGAGCGGCACGATAATTACGTGCTGTTCACGGTCGGCCCCACTCTCTACTTCCTGCACTCAGAATCTCTCACTGCGCTGGACCTCAAGCCGGGTGTGTACTTGCGCCTACACACACGCACACACACACACGCACACACACACACACACACACACACGCACACATGCACACACACAGAGAGAGAGAACACCTTCTACACCTTCTTCAGCTGATCAGTTAGGAGTGTGTGTGTTTGTGTGTGTGTGTGTGTGTGTGTGTGTCCCAGGGGGAACCAGAATCAGCAGAGCGACTCTCTGGCCTTGTATTGAATTAACTGTAGAGGGATTAATAACATTTATTATTATGTAAAAAAAGAAAAAGCAAAACAGAAAACCGGGGACTTTTTTAAAATTATTATTTTAAGCAGATTTGAAACGGCGTCACGCTCACGAAACCTGCTTACTGATTAGTGTATAGTGTAAAGTAAGTGTAAAGTCCAGTATGTGTGTGTGCGTAACTGTTTTTAAATTCTTACAAAAACAAGTTGGCACAAATATAAATTGATTATTTGATGGACACTTGAAATGAAATTGTTTACATTTCTTAACCATTTTTTTTTTTTAAATCAATCAATAACACACACAATCATGATAATTAAGGAGAGACTCTGGTGTCTGGTTGCCTCTGCCGTGAGGTTACGACCTCCAGGACATATCGATAATATTAAATAGTCAAATATATATCTATTTTATTTGTAGCCACCGGAGCGACGAGGCGACCCTGGGTCCTTGGGAAGGTGATGGAGAAAGAGTATTGCCAGGCGAAAAAGGTGAAAACGTTACATTTTTTATTATTATTATTATTATTATTATTATTATTATTATTTTATATATAAAGCTTGACAAATCCAACACATTCACATATTTCTTGCGATGGATTTTCGAAAGGTGTTAAGTTTGACCTGAGCTGTACCTTGAAGCATAAGTGCTATCATTAACAGCAATTACGCCTGCTTAATTGTAATTGTGTGTGTGTGTGTGTGTGTGTGTGTGTGTGTTTTTTGTTTTTTTTCGTTCTCCATCTCCAGGCCCAAAACCGCTTCAAAGTTCCTCTGGGCACCAAATTCTACCGGGTAAAAGCCGTGCCATGGAACAAGAAGGTGTAATGTTGTGTATTAAAACAAAACAAAAACAAGCTAGAATGTTTTTATTGCTCTTTTTTTTTTTTTTTTTTCTCCCCCCGCGGTCATGTTATCATCAAGCATCGTTCTGAAATTGTTTCATCACAGAACGACAAACCGTCATCATCACTACTACTTCTTTATTTAAGTATTTTTTTTTTCTGCTGATATGTTTTTATTATTATTATTATTATTATTATTATTATTATGGATTTTTTTCCTTTTTTAAATACCTCTGTTTGTTTAGAGGTTTGTAAATGTGGACCAAAATATCGAGCCTTTAAAAAGGCGAGTCTGTAAAATGAACAAAATCATAAATCTATTTGGAGGATATATAAATATAAATATATATATATACAGTATATATTAGTTCATTATAATTATTAATATGATTTTGCTCAGTGGTGGGAGGAGAACGTGACGGACGGCGTCACTACGGAATAACACGAGTGAGGTTTTAAAACTCATCATGTATTGTAAAATGTTTATGAGCGAATGTTCACGGCATGCATATACACACACACACACACACACACACACACGTTTTCTTTAACTCTGGACGTGTTGTAAGCGGATATTAGGTTCTGAAAGAAATTTTAAAAATGAAGTCACCCGACAACGCAGTCTCTCCATACCCCCCCCCCCCCCCCCCCCCCTTCATGCAATATAAAAAAACAAAACAAAAAAAAAAAAAACAGAAAATGTCATTAAATAATGCACTTTGGGAGACGTGTCGATTCCAAAAGGGAAGCAGTTGTGCTGGCGGGAAAACGAGCGCAAAAAAATGAAACTAATTAGCAGCACATATCTTCCCACTGTTAGAGAACGTCAACGTGTAGAGACGGAATACTTCCTGTTCGTTGATGTGTGTTCTTCTTCTTCTTCTTCTTCTTTGGATTAAAACATGACATTGTATATTATTCATCAAATTGCACAAGACAAAAAAAAAACAAAAAACACATGACTGTATTGTAAAAGAGTTTTCAAACAATAAAGGTTTGACCCCGCCTACTCTGAGTAGCTGGTTATTTGAATGAATAAATAAATCAATAAATACAAATTGACGAGTAAACTGCGCTGACCTCGGGTTGGTTTATGTTACGTGTGGTAATTGATAAAAGCTGATAAACTTGCAAGCTGCTTGTGTGTTAGAACCGATCGCAGATCTCCTCCTCACTTTTCTATAATATTAATAATAATCTTGAAACGGTATAATGAAATGAAAAGGGTCATTATTTACCATAAATTTGCACCATCAGTCAGTTTCATTTCTTTCCCGCTAAAGAAGGGGTTGCTAATTAATCCTCATGATTTTTCGTTTATTTATTTATTTTTTTGATCATTCAAATCAGAAACCGATGTTAAAAAGCGTCTAGATAACTCGTTATGCTGTCTGTGATTAAAATGGTAAAGACGAACAGTGTGGCGTGAAGATGCAGAGTTACTGCTCCGGCCGGCTCCAGCGCTGATGATTCCCCGGCATTTTTATTCCTCGTGATATTTAATGCAAGAGATTATCTCGTTATTTTGACCTGCCAAGTCTTGATGTCGCCGCGCTATATTGTTTCGTACCTTGTCGTCTTTGACGGCTCGTTACTTTTGATCTAATAACTCAAGATATTATGTTGTTTTAATTTAAATCGTCACTATTTTTACACACAAAATAGTTCGTTATTTTAACTTGCAAACGATAAGATTTTACTACCTTGGTTTAAGGTCGTTCATTATGCTTCTACTCAGTTGTTCCTCATTGTTTTAAGATGCATTGATTTGATTGACTTGATCTTAATTACTCATTAGTTCAAGATGATATCTCGTTATTTTACCTCACTTTTTAAAAATGTTATCGACTAAGCCACTTTTTAAATTTATTTTAAAAATAATTAGTTAATTAGAACAAGTTACAAATGATTACTTTTGTAATATTTTGTTTTGTTTTTTAATTCAAGATATCCCATTATTTGTTATTGAAGCTGTTTTATTACTAATTTATTATTGCTTTATTACTAATTATTATGGCATTATCTTGAGTTACGATAAAAAAAAAATATTATGGTTATCACGTCAATATAATGAGATATTCAAAAGTAAAAAATTAGGCTGTACTAAGACAAAATGAGTAACGAGTCTTCAAAAAAACTATATATATATATATATATATATATATATATATATATATATTCTTTTTTTTTGATGATCTCTTGTTATTTTGATGTTATTTTTCTATTTCAGGATATCTTATTGTATTGAATTAGTCATTAATTTTAAGATATATTGGGACTATTTTACCATATTTCATCCTTTTTTTTTTTTACTTCCAAAGTCATTAGTTTTACTTTAAAAAAACAAACAAAAAAAAATATATTCCTTTATATTGACTCGCTCACTCATTACATTGACACGTTTTGTCTTAATACAGCCTCTTTTTTTTGTTGTTGTTTTTTTCGAGTATCTCATTATATTGACGTGATAACTCGTCATTCCATCCCTTATTGTGACTTCCTGATGTAACCAGTTCCTAAAAGGCGAGATAAAGACGTAGCGTTGAGTTCACACTGCAGGAAAACTTCCACTGATCCTCCTCCTGTGAAACGGCGAGTACAGGACACGCCCTCACAGGAAACGCTCATCACATCAACCACCGCGGGTACATCATCAGCTCTCTCTTTTACATGACCCCTCGGCTGTACGAGTACCTGTGACTGAGCCGTTACTATAGAAACCGTAATCTATAACAACACGGGCCACGGACAGCAGCGGCAGACCGCAGGTCACATCGCGTTAGAGAAATTTAATCTCCACCTCCTGATCAATCAGAATCGATTTTTCATCGTCGCTTTGGTGTAAACAAATGAAAAATCCGTCTTTTGTTGATTTGTTCCAGTGCAACAACGGCCGCATGTTCGGAGGTTTACAGGCCGGTTGTTCACCTCTTTTACTCTGATGTACTGTGATCTATATGTTCTCACAATATATCATTATATAAGCAGAATGTAAGAAGATATCAGCGACAAGGTGGGCTTTGTAAAACGGCCAAACAAGCCAACTTCATCGCACACACACACACACACACACACACACACACACACCATGACCTTATTCACCATGATGCTCATTGAGGCTTGATGTATAAGATCAGACCTCCTCATCCTCCTCATCCTCCTTGTAGACGCAGTGAAGGACTCGGGATGTGTGTGTAAGAAGCTCCTGTATCGCTAGGGTTAATAAAGATGCGAGCGCAGGGTGATAAAATTGCAGTTACGCAATGCGTCGCGGTGGCAGCTCAGGTGTCACATATTGAGCTACGGAGTCGACGTTCGCCAAGCGTCCTGGACCGACTTCAAGTCGGTGTTTAATAAATGCTGCTCGGTGAAGGTTTCATTACAGTAAAACACACGAGAGACGCTCCGGCGCTTTAGAGACGAGGCAGGTTAAAGCGAGAGACGAACGTGATTGGCTGGAAGTTTGTTTTCAGCATCAGGACCTCCGAGTGCTTTAAATCGCAGCGTTACGTTTCAATTCTCTCGATTCTAGACATTTACTCATTTCAATTTACTTAAATGATGTTGATTGGTTATTACATTGTTTTGACTCGATAACGATTAAAGGTCCCACCTCGTTTATCGTTAGTTCAAGGCGACTCGTTATTTTCCGACTCGTTACCTCACAGTTTTAAGATGCACTGATTTGATTAACTTGATCTTAATCACTCATTAGTTCAAGACTTTGTCTCGTTATCGTGACTCACTCAGTCAAACGCTATTTTAAAACTAATTGTTCCTTTGAACTTTTATTTCGAGATCATCCAGCTTCCTTTTTTTGTTCTGTTTCGTTTCGTGACCTTATTGTTTGGAGACGTGTTCTCCGTGTGTTTACTTGGCGTTTGTGGGAGGAGTCTCCAGCGTCAGCGGTTCGTGTCGCTCGCCAAGATGCACGGCGTTCTGTAATAAACGGATCAACGCGCTAACAGGCTCCTGCCGCGGTTTAGGAGGAGTCGACTTCAGCTTGGTAACGTCAATGCCACGTCGCCGTCACTCCACCTTGTCGTTGATTATCTTCCCATATCAGCGCACGCGTGCGAGGACGGATTAGTGAATCGCACAGCCGAGGACTTTTTAAAAAAATGACTTAAGAATCGTTTTTTTTGTTCTTCTATCAAAGCATGTTTTTTAACATCAACATTAACCAGCGCCGCGTGTTCATTCCACGCATGTGCCGCAGATTAAATATGCTTTTTTTTTTTTTTTTTTTTAAACAAAAAACTGAATAAAGTAAGCAGAACAGAACATTTAATGCGAGTCGAGCACAAGAAGTTCTTCTCCCCCCAGTGTTCGCTCCTAATTACATGCAAATGCCGCGGCTCCTGCGATCACAAGTACTTGTTTACATAAGTTCCCTAATCATCAGCTATTGATGCTCTCGAGTCGCTGGCACTCGCTCGCAGCGAGGCAAAACAGAAGATTTCTCGAGGAATTACGCCTCTATTGTGTCGAAATTACCTAATGAATATCGAACCCGGGCAAACATGTCAGAAATTAATAGGATCCGCGCGCGCACGCCGTATAACAAGTTCTGTCTGAAATTAAACTCGGGCACGAGGCAGAGGTAATGCGCTCGGTGGTGGTGGTGGGGGCGGGGGAATTATTCCAGACCAACTTTCCCTCAGACTTTTCCGGCTCAGGTTGCGGCGGCGCACACGCGCTCTCGCCCGCCCGCCCGCTCGCTTGCTGCTGAGGCTGTGTGTTGCTGCACCACATGGAGGCAGCAGACTTAAAGAGGGCCTTGTGATGGCACTGCCCTCGCCGAGGAGCGCATCACACCGGCAGCACTTTCCCAGTTCTCAGCAGGGAGCCTAGCAGCTCTACCGCCGCGCGTTCGGTACCATGTGGGTCTTTAGGGGTGTTTTCGGCAATGTTTTGTCTTATTTTCTCCGTTCAGCATAAGTCGGCTGTCACATTTGGACGCCGTTTCTTCCTCTTTTTTTTCCTTTTTTTTTTTTTTTTTTTGATAAATTCGCTGGTGCAATTCGCCGGATTTCGGGACAGGCCTGACACAGTTAAATATGCGATGCTGAGGTTGCTGGCGAAGCCGGAGCATGTGCAACGGACAGGCCCCGCGAGTGTAAATGTTTACGGCCCCCCGCTGTGCCTCTGGGATGTCGAGACGATGACAAAATGGAATTGGGCAACGAGGCATTTCCTTTCACTCCAAGTGGTGTTTATGTCACCAGAAAGCAAATAATGCTATTTTTTATTTAAATGACCTGTAATTTAACATGTTTTGCATCTCATTTGACTCTGACCTGATATTTGACTCAAGTTACACAACTGAGACAACAGACAAGTGCAGTGAAATTCTTTCCATGGCGTTAGCCGCGCGTTTCCTTTCTCTCCCGCTCGTGTATGTAAACGTCACTAAAGAGCAGAAACACTTATTGCTTATTGTTTTAATGGTATTGTAAAGTTGACTTCTTTTGACCTAATACTTGACACACACACACAAGTTAAGTAAAATAGTTTTCCTCACCACACTGCAATTCTGTAGCTTGTGCCACACAAAGAGTTAAATTTATTTACTGATGTTATTTGACTTTTTTTTTCTTCTTCTTTCGAGTTATTTTCACATGTGACAATTACAGTACACTCGAATTCTTTTCTTTTTCTCCAGGTGGTTTTTGTTTCACCAGAATGCAGATAATGCAACTATTAAATGTCCTGTGATTAAACATGTTTTACATCTTATTCGACTCATTGATGGGATATTGGACATATTGGACATATCTGATGAGGACAGTGAAACTCGTCTCATGACAGCGGCGTCTCAGCGTCTTCTCTTCCTCTCCGGTTCATGTTTGTAAATGTCACTAAAAAGCAAATCATGCTGTTTGATGGTATTTATGGTGTTTATATATTAGATACTCAATAAAGTATCAACTTATTTGACCTCGACCTAAAATTATCAAGTGACTTAACTCACACACACAAAGATAAAATGTAAAAAAAAAAAAAAAACACACAATCACCATTTATTTTTTCCACTCAAATGTCGCTTTGGTTTTTGATTTCGTATAAAATAAAATGTAACTTGTATAACATATTTGCCCTCAACTTCATTTAAGCTTTTTGCTTTTTATTTATTTATTTATTTATTTATTTATTTTATTTTTTTTATTTACTCATACAAGCACAGTCAAATTCTCCTCTTTTTTCCCCACTTGCCGTTTTTTCCACCACAAATACAAACAGCACGACTATTAAATGGCTCTTTAATTAAATTATTAAAAATGTTTTGACTCTTGTTTGACCTTGTCGTGCCGTTTGACTTGGAGTAATTTAAGTCACATGGACAAGAAGAGTCAAATCTTTTTTTCCGATATCACCAAAAAATCAGTGTTGACTTGTTGCTTGACTTCTAGTCTTTGGTTTAAAATGATGATGATGATGATGATGAAGAGGAAGAACTTCCAGTTTTTAGATGAGATGATTTTTTTGTTTTTTAATTTTAGTTCACTTTAATTATTTCAGAATCTTCCGTGTTAGAGGAAAGAGGAATAGAATTACACACATTAAGATGGGATTAGATCATATGCTCTACTTCTACACTACATACTGTAACCTGCGGTCGAGGGCTGAACTGGAGAAAACCACAGACGAGATTATTAAAAGAATTTCGCGACGAGTTTCACATTCATTTATTATTAGTTACTTTTAATGCTGCACTTTTTTTTTTCTATTTCTCGAAGCTTGCTGATGCCTCCGTCCTGAAAACCTCATTGGAGTGGACAAAAGTAGTGAAATCTCAGAGCTGAAAAAAACAACAACTATTATTTATTTCTTTCTGTTGCTACAAAAAAAAAAAAGTTGATGATAATTTTATTTATTTGTTTATTTTATATTCTATAAAAAGATTTTGCGACTGAAATGAAAAAATTGAATTGAAAATATTAATGAAAAAACGAACCGATTTATTTTTTTTTGTTCTGTGATTTATTTGTTTTGTTTATGTTTATTTACTTATTTATTTATTCGTTTTTTTTATTTATGTATTTATTAGATTGAACTCGAGTCTGAGCCGCTGCTATAGAAGACGAACCACCGGAAAGACAGCGAGCTGTCAAACTCGGCGAAGAGCCGCACATCAGGAAGTAAAATCTACTTAAATCCCACAAATGCGGCTCATTGTGTCGGAAAATTGGGTGTCGGATTGCGACTGTGGAAGAACCGACCTTATAAAAGGCAAAGAGAATTAAAAAAAAAAAGGCATTTACACAAACACCAGCATCATCACACAGACCTGGATGAAGCGATCTATCGCTCGGCTAATAGACCGCTGTCGAATCAAACGTGTTATTACCTGGAGCAGCGGGTTCTTACCGCGCCATTGTCTGATCTCACCTCACTCGGGTCGGTGTCGGACTTGTTGTTGCCTCGCGTTTGAGGCTCATGATGCTCGGCTATTCAGATATATACTATTTATACATCACGATCGCTTAAAGGATAATTGCCGGGATATAACCTTGTGTTCGGGTAAATCTCCATAAGTGCTAAAAAAAAAAAAAAAAAAAGAAACCCAAAGAAAAACCTCAGGTTGCGTTCTGATTGGATGCTTCAAAACTCCTTTAATATAAATATGGCTTCTTAATCCTGAAAAGTGACAGGTTCATATTCATGCACTCGTTCTAACGTTATTATTTCTGTGGTAACAGAGAATCATGGTCAATAAATAAATAAATAAAATGTAAAAATTAAAACCTGTACAATGTGTACTGTTGAAGTTTACCGGAATGTTTATGCAGCAGTTTTGGACTCCAGTCGTTTGGTGACACTCGGCACTCAAACACAAGGAGGTCTGCAGAATTCACTACGCTGGGTTTGGACGATGTGAGCGATAGCAGGAGCTAGCTTGTTTCACGGATACAATAAGTCCCCTACATACGGACGATGTCCATTCCCGAGAGTTTGTTCGTAAGTCGAATTTGTTCGTAAGTCCAGCGCACATTCTCTAGGTACCAGGATACTAACACAATTGGCTCCACTGCAAGAAAAGTATATTACAATGAAGAAAAGAATGAGTGACGTCTGCCAACTTTTTCCCTCACTCCATTCTCTCAATTATTTCCACTTTGGTCTTAGCAGTTCCAGCTTCATCGCCGCTGCTTTCACACACGCTTCCCGACATCCTGGGGTGTACGCTGCACGCACGGGACAAAGTACGCCGGACAAAAGAGACAAAAGAGAACTCCCACAATGAAACATGCGCAAAGTCCATAACTTCATACGAGACTTACAGTCACGTGACGGCAAATGATAGAAAGTTTGTTAGCGTTAAAGCTGCTGGTTAATCAGTAGACAGCGTCGGCCTGTGATATACAAGAACTAAAACTCCAGGATGCGATGGGATAACTCTGTGCCATAACAACCAGTTGTGTTGTTGATTATTTTCCTTTAATGGCACCGCACCAAAGCGTGCATACAGCGCCTCACAAAAGTATTCACCCCCTGAAATGTTATCGTACTTGTCTTGATTGCACTGTTTGTTCCACATTTATTACACACACAATCCATCGGCTCTTTCAGACTGGTACACATCTTACATACACCTTGTGCTGCAAACAGCATTAAATACGTTTTTTAGTTTTTTTTTTTAACAGGTTTGCTCGTTCTACCTGCCTCATGTTGTTTTGAGATTCTGGATTTGTGCCCCTGTGGAACATCTCTAGCACCTTTCTTTTATTTCTAACCGTCGCTGAATGGCTTTAGTTTCATTATTATCCAGTTAGACGTTAAAGCTCGGAGCATTTTGGTCATTATTTATTATTATTATTATTATTATTTACTATTATTATATATATTTTTAAACATATATAGAGATCAGGATTGTGCAGTACAGAGTGACGTATCCTTTTTTTTTTGCAATATAATGAACTGAACTTTTCTTTTCTTTTAACCAACATGACTGAGCAAAAAAACACACACACACACACACACACACACACAAAAATGGGTCACATAGTTAGAGGAATAGCACAGATACACATGATCACGTGTTTTTCTGGCTGTTTTTGGTTGTTTCTGTGACCAAATAATAATAATAATAATAATAATAATAATAATATCTTTGGGATTTACATTCCCATATTGCTGTAGTGATCAAATGCACACATTAGTAAAATAATGCTGAGTTTCGCTCCGCCTGACATATCGGTAAACCCAAATACACAGTCTGAAGTCTGAAGTCTCCTCGTTAACACACACCAGCATATCTGCAGTTTTGACGAGATGCCAAAGCTGCCAGGATGAGACGCGTCCCCTGAGCGTCGAGCAGCCGCCACCGTGCTTCACTGTAGGCCTGGGTGGGGTTAACTGAGGTTAGCTTCGCACCGCACATATCACTTCGTCATTTATTTATTAATGTACGCATTTATATTTTGTTATTTGAACAAATCCGATCAGTTCCCAGCCGAGCTGTAAATCTTATTAAGTCCTGATTACATATTCCGCGTGTTCGATTCTTGCGCTGCGCTCACGGACACACGTGATGTATGTGAATCATGAAACATGAGCTGTTATGACGCACGTGCTGCTGATGCAGAATATTCCACCACGTACGTTCACCTAGAAGGACGCGTCCTAATGATATGCTTCAACAAAATGCTTTTCTGTTACGATTAAACAGCACTGTGGAAAAAGTAATATGAAAATCCCAGAATGAAAGAACTCATATTCTGTGTGTGTGTGTGTGTGTGTGTGTGTGTGTGGCACATGGTGGCGGCCAAACTGACAGACCGTAGGACACGGCGTGATATTTGCTTCCATGGAGGAAAATGGAATCTGTATTCACGCCATGACAGTTGTTGCAGTCGCCAAAAACTCACGAGGAGAGAGCGGCCTTCGCATTTGGGCAAAAACCAAAAAGGTGATTTATTTATTTATCTTTTTTTTTTTTAATACTATTTGATTTATTTGAATTATTTTTATTTCGGAGCTCAGGAAAAAAAAAAAAGTGGGACGCAGCGCCCGATCCCGACGACTTCTGACTCTTCATTCTTTGTCTCGAACTCGTCCCTTTCTGTAAAAACATTCTTTTTATAAACGTACAAACAAACAAGCGAATGAAGAAAAAAAACAAAAAAACATAATAATAGTAATGAATTCATTTAAAACCAAAAGCACAAATAATCATTCAGGAAGTCGACAAATATTCCATCTTTCAAACAAACAATTATGAGTCTGTTAAATTAAATGACCACACACACACACACACACACACACACACACACATAGTGAAATAAATAAGTGAATGAAATAAATAAGCAAAAAGCAAAGAACAAAAAACCTAAATATTAAACCAACAACCGAAACCATAAATGATTCGGAGTAAACAAGTAAATAAATAAATATTAATTCCTGTGAACACTAACATAAATATCAATCAATAAATGAGTGAGTATGAGAATGAGTCTCTGTGTATTTGTCTGTGTATCTAAAAAAAATAATAAATGAATGATTTCTTTTTTTTTAAAAATGAAACGGCTATGTAGAGGTTTTGGTATTAATGTCTGTGGTGTTGGTGTTTGCGTTGTCAGTGTTGGTGTCGCTGTTGTGGTTATTAATGTTGGTGTTGGTGTCTGTGTAGTTTTTGGTGGTTTTGTCTGTGTCGATGTCAGTGTCTGTGGTGGTTGTGTTGTTGTTTGTGTCTGTGTTAGTGTCTGTCTGTGTTGATAGCTGGCACGGTGTCTGTGTTGGCATTAGTGTTAGTGAGCGTGTTTGTGTCTGTGTTGGCATTAGTGTTTGTGTCAGTGTTGTTTGCTGTGTTGGTGTTGTTCGCGGTGTTAGTGTTGGTATCTGTGTTGGTGTTCTTGGTTGTGTTTCTGTTGGTGTTGTTCGCTGTGTTTATGTCAGTGTCTGTATTGGTCTCTGTGTTGGTGTCTGTCAGTGTTAGTGTTAATGTCTGTATTGGTCTCAGTGTCTGTAATATTTCCGTGTCAGTGTTTGAGTCAGTGTTAGTGTCGGTGTCTGTATTGGTCTCTTGTATCTGTGTCGGTATTAGTTTCTGTGTCAGTGTTTGGGTCTGTGTCTGTGTTAGTGTCTCTGTCGGTGTCTGTGTCAGTGTCTGTATTGGTCTCTGTGTTGGTGTCTGTCAGTGTTAATGTTAATGTCTGTATTGGTCTCTGTGTCTGTGTCTGTGTTGGTGTTTGTGTCAGTGTCTGCATTGGTCTCTGTGTCGGTAATATTTCCGTGTCAGTGTTTGAGTCAGTGTTAGTGTCGGTGTCTGTATTGGTCTCTGTGTCAGTATTAGTTTCTGTGTTAGTGTCTCTGCCGGTGTCTGTGTCAGTGTCTGTACTGTTCTCTGTGTCGGTATTAGTTTCCGTGTCAGTGTTGGTTCTGGTCCTAGTGTCCGTGTTGGTGTTAAGCATTAGTGTTTGCTGTGGGTGTTAATGTTAGCGTTAGCAGCAGTGACACGGGCTTTGATGAGCTCTATAGCGTTTGGAGATGAGCCTCTTTATTCCACGCACACTTCCATTATGGCTTTGTCAGGAAGCTTGTTTACCTGCTGATAACATACACTGGTGGATTGAGGAGCAGCGATCCAGAGCGCGCTGCCAGACTCACTCACGTCTCATTGTACGGCCCGAGGAGAAGAATGGCCTGTTTATGCAGCGCGGGGAGGTGGAGGGCCGAAATATGCAAAATGTTACACTGAGAATCAAACTCGGGCAGCGCTACGACCTCGCGCCGCGCGCGCCAACGTTATTTATAGCTGCCAGATATACAGTTTCCCATCAGCGCTAGTGTTTTAATAAACCGAACACTCTCACTGAGGACAATAAGAACAATATAGAAAGTAAACCAAGAAGCAAAACAAAGAGTGAAGATGATTTTAAGCAATATGTTTATTTTCTTAAAAAGGAAAGAAAAACAAATTATTATTCTTCTTATTATTATTATTATTATAACATTTGCAACGTATATTTCCTCTTCCTGTACGAGTGGGTTTGTGTGTAAATTTGTACTTTAGATAAAAATATAAAGACAAAAACCTTTTTATTCAGAGCTTGTTTAATTCTGACGTGAGCGTAGCTATTTGACTCTGCTAGCTACTGTTGTAAAACAGAGCTAGCTAAAGTTAGCTAGTCAATCTGATACTGATGATATCAGGGATATAAACATCAAACAGCTGTATGCTGGACAAGTGCTGGAGGTTTCAGTTTGCTCAACCTCTGTAGCTTATCGTAATTATGCTCACGTTCACACGTTTTTACACGTTTATGGGAAACAAACGCTTCTCCGTAAAGAAAAAGCATATATTTCCTAAGTATGTATGTTTATAGAACCTGTCCTCGCCCTTTTTTTATTTATTCATTTTTCAGTTTTGTGTAAATTTACCACTTTTTATTCCAGCATGCCCCCCAGCCTAAGTAAAAAAAAATACCACTTGTGAGAGGAGGAAAAAAATATATAAATATAAAAATCTTTATATCTTTATATGATCTTTAAAAACAGCTTTTTTTGAAAGCCAGATAAAATTTTTTGTAACATTCATGTTTGAGTGATTAATGGATTTTTTTTTCAAGAATTTTTTAAGAGAAGACAAATATTTATCTATCTATCTCTTCTTTAAAAATAAAGAAATAAATATAGTGAGATATAAAGTTAGATTTTGAACTATAAAAACCACTTAAATTTTTTTTTCCAACTGAATTGTAAGTCATTTCAATGATTTACATGATTAAAAAAAAAAAAAAAAGATTTTGCCCTCTAGAAGATTTTTATTTTATTTATTTATTTGATTATAATTTTTTCCCCATTTTTAATGACAAAAATCATTATATGACTACCTGACTGCCTTTCTGGTAGAAGCACAGTGCATAGCTGATACACCAAATATGTGTGTGTGTGTGTGTGTGTGTGTGTGTGTGTGTGTGTGAGAGAGAGAGAGAGAGAGAGAGAGTGTGGGGCTGTTGATGGCAGCTGTCAGTGGTTTGGAAGGAGAAGCGGACAGATTGTGCGTTGTGTTGGTACCGCCAGTTCGCCACCTGGCACACTCTTCCTTGTTAGAACTTCTTACTGTTTCTGCTCTGATTTGGAGAGGCGCAGATCTGCGCTCTAGTGACTTTCCATCACACACCAACTTCAAACCGGCGTCGCCTCTCACAGACACTCAGGACGCCGCTCGACACAATAACCAACATATTCCTGCTTCTTATCTTCTACGGCGCGGTTAAAGAGCGGCCGCGGCGGTCCTCTGATCCCCGTCTCCGCCCTGCTCTAGCTATTATTCGCATCGGCTTAGCGTGCGAGTCGGAAAAAAAAAAAGAGCTGCGATCTTTGTGAAGATGCTAATCGCCTGGGACCGCGCTGATTGACAGTTAGACAGCGCTAATACTTCTCCTCTTGCACACTGGCACTCCCTTCTAATTAGTTAGTCATTCTCTCTATCGCACCCAGGATGTGTCATTTCACAATTTAGCCCTGCGACGCATATGCACAGCTTACACTGCCTCTCAGAGCAGCACTCCCATCGAACATGCTAATGCAACGCCGAGCGTTGAAGTGACACTCCGTATCCGCGTACAGTTTTAAAGATATCTTTGACCTAAAGGTCAAAGTTTATCGGAGTCAAACTGGTTTACTGGCACCTGCTGATTAGTTATCTTGTTTTAGTAGATTTAGCACCATAATAGTGCAGTGGGGTGCCATTATTTATGTATTGCTTACAATTTTGCTATTGCTATGATAGTGTTTCATACTAAAACAGCAGTACTAGCATTAACGGTGTTGGAGTGCAAATACGGAATTTGAAAACATTGTGGTTGCTCCCCATACTGGATGCTGATTGGTCAGAATGATATAAAAAAAATTGTGACTAAAAGTGTTTATAGTGATGTTTTTTATTATTATTATTATTTTATTTTTTTTACGGAAGGAGTCGTATGTGCGAGCACTTTGACACCCTGCAGACCCGCGGTTCCTCAAGCTGTATAAGAAATAACAATTAAATGTCCAATTTGTAGCGTCAGGCTATTTAACAACTAACTAATTTCTAAAATTTAACTACCTAGCTAATTTAAGAACTTAAATAGCTACTGAATTCAACAAACGAATTATCAAAGATTATATATCTAACTAATGTAACAAATGTATTGTTCAAAAGGTTAATAATTTAAGAAGCTACTTTAAACAAATTACTTAGCTAGCAAGTTTAACAAGCTAATTAGCAAAACTCAAGCAGCTAATGAGTTCAACAAACTGTTTATCAAATTAACTAAATGATACAAATGTAATTTCCAAAATGTAACTAGTTAATTTACGGAATAACTAACTAGATTGTGTCAAAATTTTAGCCTCGACTGTAGTTCTTCATCCCTGACACACACTGGACCCGAGCTGTTCCAGATGTTTAAAAGCCGAGGAGAAAGAGTTGAAACTTTCTTCTAAAACTTGACTCCTGGGGTACAAAAGTTGTTCTGTGGGCAGCGGCGTCTCCGTGCCACCCGGCGCCAGGGCCGTGGTGGTGGTGGTGGTGGTGTGGGTGCTGCTAAACACACGGCCCCCTCTGTTCCCCGCTGGCTTTTGAATGGACAGCGCTTTCCTTTGTGTTCGCTCATCAAAACACACGGCAAAGTTAGTCAGCAAGTTGCACTGCTTTTACTGCGCTAGGATTCCTCAAGCCTCTTTTGTACCACCATGTTTTTGGCTCTGCTGCGCCTGATGGAGGTAGGGACTGTAACTTTTCATCTGTGTACTTCACATTAATATTCATATTGGATATTATTAGTATTATTATTATTATTATTATTAAGAGAAAATGTACTTCAGTAAATGTAATAGTACTGAGTCCAAATTGTTCTCAGTTAAAAGTAGGAAATACACGTGTGTAAAAAGTGCTTTATTTGTACTGACAAACCTTACCAAAACTTTAAAAGCTACTGAAATCAACAAACTACTTATCAAAGGTTAAATTTCTACCGGATTTAACAAACCT
The DNA here is from genome assembly GCA_030347435.1 of Clarias fuscus. Classification (NCBI taxonomy): domain Eukaryota; kingdom Metazoa; phylum Chordata; class Actinopteri; order Siluriformes; family Clariidae; genus Clarias; species Clarias fuscus. Next base: position 2,920,132 of record CM059207.1, on the reverse strand, counting down.
ATTTCCCAAGCTAGTTAGCAAATTTTCGAAGCTAATTTACAAAACTCAACTAGCTAGCAAATTTAACAAGCTAATGTCCAAAATTGAACTATCTAGCAAATGAAAAAAAAAAAAAAAACGAAACTAATTTACAAAACTTAATTAGCTGCTGAGTTCAACAAACACATGTAACAAACTAGCCTGATTTGAGAAGGAAATCTATTTTAAAAACTTGACTGGATAGCAAACTTTCATTTACAAAAGATAACAAGCTAGCTAATTTAATGAAGTAATTCACAAAGCTAGCTAATTTCTTAAGTTGGTGGACAACTTTCGTGGTGAAATTTGAAACACTGATTTCCCTCTAAGTTCTCTTTGCATTGTTCCTCAAACAGAAGACAACATCTTACTTGGTTAAGAAAACAAAACAAGAAAAAATTGGACTTGGACAGATATTTATTTTCTAACTGATAAGTAGGATATCAGTTTGTCCCACTGTTTGTGTTACGTTTTATTAAACGTATAATAAACGCTGATTTTTTTAAAATATTGATATTATTGTTTTAATCAGATCTGTTCTGGAGCCCCACAACCTCGAACCCCCAGCACCCCCCCACCCCCCCGCTATCACCTGAAGGCAAATAGTAGCGATTTCTACACAAGTTATTTACACCAGGAGCCGAGCTCCAGCTTTGGAAACTCGGCTGCGGATCAAAGGATTGTTTTGATCTCTGCTTAGCATATTTGCTGAACCTAGCCAGTGATTCTGCAAAGTGCACAAGCTTTTTTTTTTTTTTTTTTTTTTTTTTTTTTGGCGATATGCAGAGCATCCTTCTTTATCCCTCTTTCTCTTGTGTTAGCGCCCGGATTTAAGTACTTTCTGTATTTAGAAGACAACTGGATTTGCCAGCTTTTCAGTTTACTTGCCCACTGCTTGCAGTCTTGGCACCCCGAAATAGATAACTAGGTATGTAGCACGGTTAATCCTGATCGGCCTTGTAATAGTATTTGTGGACTGCGCGGCACCCAATTAGGGCATAATGTGTTATTTTTGTTTCAGCTGAGTTGGATTACAATATGAAAATGTGCTTGTATTTTTTTATTATTATTTTTTTTTGCTTCTGAATGTTTACTTTTTACTGTTTACTTCCCTGACTCTCGAGTCTCGATCGTGGCAGACTAAAGCCTTATTCTGACTGGATTAGCTGGTATGTTAGTCCCAGAGATATTGAGAAGAACATTGTTGTAGAGAAGTCTATTTGCACATCATTATACATGTAACATTATATTTTCTGCCACAAAAAAAAAAAAAAAAAAAACCCTGGAAATGTCACTTCTCTGACACATCCTTTTAAACGTCATTTATAATTTATTGTTCTGTTTTGAACTTGTTTTGATTTGGTGTAGACAGAAACAAGTCTCTCTCTCGCTCTCTCTCTCTCTCTCTCGTGAGATGAAAACACAAACTGTTATAGTATATTTGACCAAAATGCCACTTGAGACTGGATATTTAATACCTGGTCTGTGCAGTTCACGTTACTGTAGCGGCAGATTCCTGTCCCTGATTGACACGAGTGGAAGCCTGTGTGAATCTTCTGCTCTTGTAGCCCATCCTCCTCAATGTCTGACACGCTGGGATGCTTTTCAGATCACCGTTGCTGTAAAGAATGCTTATTAGACTCAACACATCCCTCTTGTCAGCTCACACCACATCGACCAGCCGTTTCCTCCTGCAGAACTACACATTTCTTTTTTATTCCCAGCAGATTTTCAGATCATTTCTCCTTTCTGATAAATGATAATCTTTTTTTTTTTTTTTTTTTTTTTCGCACTCGGTTTGCATTAAATTAAGATGTGAAGATTACAACCTTACTCGACACATGCTTGTTTCTCTGGAGGGAATAAAATTTTTTGTAAAAAAAAAAAAAAAAAAATCCAAACTAACAGTACCTCATAAAGAAAGCTCTCTATGCAAACTTGGGAGAGAAATTTCGCAGTGAAAGGAAAAAGCCGCGCGTGTGCTCATGACTTGATGTTGGCGAGACGAGCGTGGGTTTTAGTGAAAGGGGCTAGATGGCTCACGAGAGGGATAAACCTGGAAGAGTCATGCAAGCAAATGTGTTTTTACAGAGCACAATGAAAGCGATTGTGGCAAAGTCCTTTGGAAAGCGGCAAAGCAGCTCTCGGAGGTCCAGGACTGTGGAGAAGCCGGATGAGCCCTCGGAAGGCGACGAAGAGGTGGAGCGTTCCAGCAGCACCTGCGAATCGGAGGAAAAAGGCAAGACCCACCTCAAACTCCTTTTCCCTTTCTCACTGGCTGTTATTAACCGCAATGCCTCTTCTTATTTTTAACATTTTTTTTCCCCCCTTGCGCCGTCCCCGCGGTAAACACACAAACAACATTGTTTAGTGGTGAGAATTCCTTTTGAAAGGAAGTGTTTCCCTAATGATAGAACCCTGCCAACAAAAAAACAAGGGAGAGAGAAAGAGAGAAATGAAAAGAAAACACACACACAGTCACAGGTGCTTGGGAAGAGAAGGAACGGAGTGAATGGTCAGCAAAGTCCCCTAGGAGGCCTTTTTAGTCGAAGCCAGTGTGTGTCTATGTGTGTGTGTGTGTGTGTTGGGAGGAGGACGAGGAGGAGGAGGAGGGGGGGGTGATGTGGACTTGTTTGGAGCCAGGTGGAGTGCTTTACTGAGCATGCTCCTGTAAGCCTCATTCACATGCTAATTTGCCTCGTATGTAACTTTTATTTGTCTCACCCCGGCGCCGGGGACAATAATTACAGAGCATTTTACATCCGCATCAGCAAATTGACCAAATAATACTGATGCAGATGTTTTTCCCTATCACCGAGATGGACAGCCGGCACGAAATTGCGTTTCAACATTTCAGCCCGGTTCATCTGGACGCGGTTCACATTTAATAAGACACTCCTGCAGTTTTAGAGCAGCGACACAGCTCAAGTGGCGTTTTATTTGATGTCTAAGAGTCTTTTTAAGAGATTTTACCCAACAGACCCTAATTCACTAATACGTCCATTCAACAATACACAGCTTAAATACTCAGATTCTCTCGATAGAGCTATTTGATCCTTGTAAATCCTTTGTAAGCCATTTTTTTTTATTCATTTCTCCAAATTCCCTGGAATTGTTGACGTTCGAGTAACGTCGGCTCAACGCTCCAAGATTTTGGAAAATCGTGTCACGTAATGAGATTAAGTGCCGCCATAAACAAAGACACGTTTTTTAAATGAAAGGTCCCCTATTAAACAATTCCTCTAACGAGTTAAACGTGAGTCTCAGAGCTCCCAAAAAAAGTGTGTGTGTTAATGCTCCAGCTGAAACGCCCCTCAGATGATGTATTTTTTCATACCTCCTTCTGTTTCACTCCTCCTCCTAACCTGCTGTTTCGGTGTCTACGTAAATGAGTTACTGCTGAGTCACGCCCCTCCAGACAACAGCCGAGCTGAGAAACAATACAGGGGATGGGGCTCTTCTAATCTCCGGTTTAAACCCCAGGCTAATACAAACATGGAAAAAGGACAAAAAGCAGGGATTTGTTTGTACGCACAGACTGGAGTCCCATGTACATGTCTAAAGAAGTGAATTTTGCATAATACTTTCCATCCCTTTAAAGGCTTAGATGTTGGACTACTGATCGTACGGTCACAGGGGTTCAAACCCCAGCACCAGCATGCTGCCACAATTGGGCCTAATATTGCTGCCAAAACTGCCCTGATCCAACGAGGCATGGACTCCACTAGACCTCCAAAGGTGTCCTTTGGTTTCTGACACCAAGCCATTTCAACTCAAATCTTTAAATCCCATAAGTTGTGAGGTCTGGCCTCCATGGATATTACTTGTTTTTCCACACATCCCACGGATCCCCGATTGGACTGAGATCTGGAGAATTTGTAGACAGAGTCAACACCTCAAACCTGTTGTTGTGTTGAACACAGCATTCTTGAACCATTTTTAAGCATTATACATCTGTAAGAGGACACTGCCATCAGGGAACACCGTCTTCATGAAGGGGGGAGGGGGGGGGGGGTAACTCGGTCTGGACCAGTGTTTAGGTGGTATGTGTCAAAGTAACATTCACATGATTGGCAGGATGCAAGGTTTCCCAGCAGAACATTGTCCAGAGCATCACAGTTGGCTTTGACCGCTTTCCATTGTGTATCCTGGTGTCATCTCTTCCCCAGGTAAGCAAAATACATCAACATGATATAAAAAAAAATGTGAGTCATCCAACCAGGCCATCTTCTTCCACTGCTGTGTGGTTTAGTTCTGAAGCTCATGTGCCCACTGTAGGAACTTTCGGTGGTGGACGCGAGTCAGGATGGGCACCCTGACCGGTCTGCATATACTCAGCTCCATATGCAACAAACTTTTACACAGTAACATTTTCAGCAAAAGGGTGCACTAGTGACCTTTGGCCGTCCATCAGTTTTCCTTCCTTGGGCAACTTTTGGTACTGTAGGTGCTGGCCACTGTAGGCTGGGAACACCCCACAAGACCTGCTCTTTGTGGAGATGCTTTGACCTGGTCGTATAGCCATCACACTTTAGCCCTTGTCAAAGTGGTTCAAATCCTTAAAAACCTGCCCATTTTCTGCTTTCAACACATCAACTTCAGAGACAAAATGTTCACTTGCCGCAAGGGTGGGTGAAAAGTAACTAGGCCTTAAAAAATTGTAATAAAGTCCATGTTTGTTATTGATACAAATTGTACATGTACTTTATTACATAGGAAAATGAAAACAGACCTTTAAATTTCAACATAGCCACCGGTGGCATCAACCAGTTTCCTGGTTCCCAGGGATGGAACACACAGTCTTCTGAAGAAGTGGTTTGGGATATTCTTGAGAACCTCCTGAATCTGTGTCTCCAAGTCGTCCAGTGTGCAGGGCTTTGTCCTGTACAGTCGGGACCAAAGGTTTTGAGAATTACATAAATATTGGAAATTGGAAAAGTTGCTGCTTAAGTTTTTATTATAGCAATTTGCATATACTCCAGAATGTTCTGAAGAGTGATCAGATGAATTGCATAGTCCTTCTTTGCCATGAAAATGAACTTAATCCCGAAAAAAACTTTCCACTGCATTTCATTGCTGTCATTAAAGGACCTGCTGAGATCATTTCAGTAATCGTCTCATTAACTCAGGTGAGAATGTTGACGAGCACAAGGCTGGAGATCATTATGTCAGGCTGATTGGATTAGAATGGCAGACTTGACATGTTAAAAGGAGGGTGATGCTTGAAATCATTGTTCTTTCATTGTTAACCATGGTGACCTGCAAAAAAAACGCGTGCAGCCATCATTGCGTTGCATAAAAATGGCTTCACAGTCAAGGATATTGTGGCTACTAAGATTGCACCTAAATCAACAATTTATAGGATCATCAAGAACTTCAAGGAAAGAGGTTTGATTCTTGTTAAGAAGGCTTCAGGGCGTCCAAGAAAGTCCAGCAAGCGCCAGGATCGTCTCCTAAAGAGGATTCAGCTGCGGGATCGGAGTGCCACCAGTGCAGAGCTTGCTCAGGAATGGCAGCAGGCAGGTGTGAGCGCATCTGCACGCACAGTGAGGCCAAGACTTTTGGAAGATGGCCTGGTGTCAAGAAGGGCAGCAAAGAAGCCACTTCTCTCCAAAAAAAAACATCAGGGACAGATTGATCTTCTGCAAAAAGTTTGGCGAATGGACTGCTGAGGACTGGGGCAAAGTCATATTCTCGGATGAAGCCTCTTTCCGATTGTTTGGGGCATCTGGAAAAAGGCTTGTCTGGAGAAGAAAAGGTGAGCGCCACCATCAGTCATGTGTCATGCCAACAGTAAAGCATCCTGAGACCATTCATGTGTGGGGTTGCTTCTCATCCAAGGGAGTGGGCTCACTCACAATTTTGCCCAGAAACACAGCCATGAATAAAGAATGGTACCAAAACACCCTCCAACAGCAACTTCTTCCAACAATCCAACATCAGTTTGGTGAAGAACAATGCATTTTCCAGCACGATGGAGCACCGTGCCATAAGGCAAAAGTGAGAACTAAGTGGCTCTGGGACCAAAACGTTGAAATTCTGGGTCCATGGCCTGGAAACTCCCCAGATCTTAATCCCATTGAGAACTTGTGGTCAATCCTCAAGAGGCGGGTGGACAAACAAAAACCCACTAATTTTGACAAATTCACTCCAAGAAGTGATTATGAAAGAATGGGTTGCTATCAGTCAGGATTTGGCTCAGAAGTTGATTGAGAGCAGCCCAGTCGAATTGCAGAGGTCCTGAAAAAGAAGGGCCAACACTGCAAATACTGACTCTTTGCATAAATGTCACGTAATTGTCGATAAAAGCCTTTGAAACAAATGAAGTGCTTGTAATTATATTTCAGTACGTCACAGAAACAACTGAAACAAAGATCTAAAAGCAGTTTAGCAGCAAACTTTGTGAAAACTAATATTTGTGTCATTCTCAAAACTTTTGGCCTCCGCCTTTGTGTAGCCCTACAGGAAAAAAATCACATGGAGTGAGATTCGGACTTCTTGGTGATGAGGTCTGTCCTGGAAAATGCTGGTCCAACCACACACTCACAGTTAGAGCAGAATGGGGAGAGATTGAGTTCATTTTCACCCACCCTGTATGTCCCACACAATCCCTGTCGCCGTTGTAAAGAGATAATCGATGTTATTCACTACATGTTGGTCGTCGTGATGTTACGGCTGATCCGTGCATGTTGATCTGCATAAAGGCGTCGACCAAAATGCACAAAACTTACAAGGTGGCTACAAATCCACCATGAAACATCGATAATGGACAGAAAACTTTGTCCTTGTTACCTCGAGCTCACTCCGCAGCAATCTGTCGTTACTGCATCTTCTTCACCAAATTTGACGCATTTGACATGGACATGCTACTGTATGTTCGCCCAATTTGGAGAATCTCCACGCTGACAGTGAGAGAAAACGGCATGGCAGGCGAAACACCCACCAGGGGGCCACCAGTGCCCTGTTCCATTCTTTACAATGCATTCTGTTTTGTTTTTTTTCAGTGCTGAAAGTGATGCTAATTCAAATATTACTTAAAAAAAAAAAATAAAAAAAAGTCTTGTTTTGTAGTTTCCTCTCTACGTCCACTGCAGACGTCTAAGCCATTTTACTTTCTCCTTGTTTTACCTCAGCGCACTTTTGTTGCTGACACTCTTCCCACACTGAGTTACTGCCTTGGCCTTGTTTCCTGAGCCGTGTGTGTGTGTGTGTGTGTGTCACCTGGTTTGTCTGTCCCTCTACAGTGCTCCGGAGAGGACCTGTTTCCCCGCCTGGCTATCGGCTCTGCATAAATAGCATCGAAGCTATTGTCATGTGCACCTTTTGAAAAAGCCTATTGAAAGTGTTCCCAGGAGACAATGGTGCAGCGTGTGTGTGTGTGTGTGTGTGTGTGTGTGTGTCATAACCCTGCACCGTTCCCTCCAGTCAGCAGAGGGAACAGTACTCAGGCGGGACAACAGAAAAGCACAGAGCTGCTCCTGGAGTGTGTGAATGTACTTTTCTGGATGTTTCCTCACACACTGTATACGTTAAATACACTTTTTTTTTTTTATCCCTTTATTTTACAAGTCCCTGTACGTATGTATAGGAGTTCACTGATACTGTGTTTTACCTGTTTCTACTTGGAATAAATAAATCGACACCTTCTGACCAGTTAGAGATGAGAATGTGGTGTAAATCTGAGTAGATACCCAGCTCTGACGTACTCAAAAAAAAAAAAAAAATGTATATGCTGTTTATGAATAATTAAACGGATGAATGGAACAACGTTGGGTCAAATAACAATCGGGCTTCGAGAGCGGCTCCACTTCATCCCACAACGCCGTCATTGATTATTTATCCACAAGAGAACTTTCCTGCCTCCTTTCTTACTTCTGTCATCCTTTATAATATATATAATATAATATTATCTCCATAACTATAACGCTTTGATAACTATCATGTTCCCTTCGATAGCCTTACCTGAGCAATAATTCTTGTGCTTTTTTATTTACATTAGTGTTTTACTAGCGTACGGACCTGAGTACAAGAGTCTGTGGAAATAGTTAAAAGGTTAAAGCTAATAATAATCTGCTGATCTTTAATGTAATGAGTGATACTATTATTATTATTATTATTATTATTATTATGATTATTATTTGAGGTTGAAGTCCACGTCCATGTCTGTGTGTCTCTCTGTACAGCAGAACTCTCTGTCTCACTTATTAATACACAGAAATCACATTCTGTAAGGTCGAGTATCTGACGCCTTGTTTACACTAAGTTGTACTTCTTTGGTGCTCAGACAAATACCTGTACACGCCCTGTTCGGTAATCGGAGAGAGAATCACAGACGAGAAATGGAAAAAGGAGATCGGATGAAGATGAAGTTTTGTCTTAAAACGACTCCGGCGTGTTGAAATTCACAGGATTTCTGGGGCGTGTGGGTTCATTTCGGTCGTTTCTGTGTCTTCCACATACTCTGTGATAAACTGTTGGCTCTGCTGAGTGACGCGTATAGCCACGCCCACCTGGAGGGAAAAAAAAACCGCTACATGCTGTGATGTAATCTGACACTCGGGAACTTCTCATAACTTCACTTCTACTCAACGTTCTGATTTCGCTTATTGTTCATGTTTAGTTTCAGGCGGATTCCGAACTACTGGCCAAGTTTTATTGCAAGTTTTGCGTGATTCTGTGACAAAACCTGTCTGAACTGACTGACAGACAGACAGAGTGAAAATTTTTGTTCATATATTGGAGGAGTTCTGGTCCTCCAATGTATGAAACGTAAAGACATCATTGAAAAAGCGAGGTCTGACCAAAACCTGTCTTTTATTCATATAGATGATATGAGCGACTCTCACACACTAATTCGTTTTTTCTTTGTTTATTTATTCATATTATGAAACTGCTACAATCAATTCAGTCTCCAGATTATCCTGTTACGCAACGACGCCATTGACCGCTCTAATGAACTCCGTCTAATAAACGCCTCCACATTCATCCGTGATGATTTACAAGTCTCGTGTCTGCAGGTCTCAGGTTGTGAACTGTAATCGCGTTCTTCTCTCCAGCGGGAACGATCGATACGCAGGCGACGACAAAACGCATCAGGATCGACGGTTAAAAGTTCCCTTTCTGTCTCGCTTTCTCTGTAAGAGTTCCCTAAGCGCGTCTGGACGCCGTGATTGAGCCGCGCGTCAGCGTGAAATCGCATCCAGCGCCGGTTCTGTGATCGCTCTCCGAGACTCTTGTTAAACTTGGCGCTGTTTGGCTGAGGGATAAAGACCGGCCTCGATCGGATTAACCGTGCAACAGCATGATGTAACTCTTTGTTTGCGAAGCATGTCATCTTTGTCGCACTTTTGGGACTTTAGAGGAAAAGTTTTTTAAACATGCGTTGTCAGGTGTGTGTGTGTGTGTGTGTGAGACTCTTTAAAAGTGATGTTTATATTCCAGGTTGAAGGATTAGTCCCTTGTTCGGGAATACTGAGTAGTTTCTTGCTGTGCCCACGTACTCACTGTCAACAGTTCCAAACCCGAGAGAAGAGGAAGGATAAAGCTCATTTTAAAGCACGCACACACACACTGACTTTACAGAGAGTGGGAAGCACATCTTTCTGTTCCGTAATTGATTTTTATAACCTTCGATGTACATAATCTGTGCACTCTTGCTTAAACAACAACAACAACAACAAAAACTACTAAATTGTTTGCGTGCCCTGATTTTTTTTAAATCGCTGCATTTAACACAACTTTGATGCGCCCGAGTTGATGTTAAGTTCCTCTCGAGATGTGACTACGTGACTATCAATCCTCCTGTATAGTCGGAGGGGAAGAAAAAAGAAGAAGAAAAAAAAAAAAGCTCAAAAATGCCTCTTGCTTTTTTAGCTTTAGATGCTTGTTTATCACTTTAAAATACCATCATCTTTGCCAAAATCCTCTCTCAAAAGAACCTTTCACTTGCTGGAATAAATTCAAATTAAAAATTTAAATCCTTCTTTGCATTCCCTCAGCCTCCTTTTTTTTTTTTTTTTTTTTTTTTTTTTAAATAGCTGGCTCCTTTTAGAAAGCTGTTTATGTAGTGATCTGCTCATAATCCAGGTTGTTTCTCAACAGGAAGGGGGGAAAAAAAAAGGAGAAAAAAAAAGGAAAAAAAAAAAAAAAAAGAGGCACCGAAATCGTATTATCACTATCTGGGAGAGAGATGATGCGAGAAGTCAGAAGGAGTCGGGATGGAGGATGGGGCGACTTTTCAAAAGTGTTAAATCGGAGGAATGATGCAAATGCTCTTTGATGGTTTACTTTGATGGAACAAGGCCATTTGACTTGCAAATACTAATAGAACATTGTAGCGCCCAAAAAAAGTCTAATGTGTCTGATGCCTTTTGTGATGTTCTCAGAGAAAAGAAAAGAAAAAAAAAAAAAAAAAAACAGGAGGTGATGGATAAATCTGCGACAAAAAAAAAAAAGGGGGTCACGATGTTGAATAGTCCTTCATTGATATGAAGGGAATCACAGGAGATGTCAGTTAGGTCGATTAAACACATCTTAACTCCAGTGATTTGACTCCAGTCACGCGCTGATACCGATTCCGTGTCTCCATCTGATACTGCGTTGAGGTGACTCTAGGAAAATGTCTAGGGTGGTAACATTTCTAGGGCTTTAACGGGTCCTGAAGACGTCCACAATACGTCTCATGCAGTTCCACCTGTCGCCACTGGGGTACTAAATGATGCAAGCCTGACATCCGTCCATCCATCCATCTATACCTCTATATCGATTATCCTGTGTAGAGTCACACGAGCCTGGAGGCTAGCCCAGTCACAAGGGCGGGGTAGATCCTGGATACGGTGCCAATCCCAACACAGGCCGCACACGCACTCTTACACACACACACACACACACACACACACACACCAATCTACCTGACTGTAGAAGGAAACCCAGCAAGATTCAAGACCCAGACCCCGAGAAGTGTGACGCGACACCATACAGCTGCTTTAAGAGGACAGACCTACATCAGTTAGCTTGTAGGACTCCCACAGTCCAAAGACATGCAATTGCAGGTTGATCAGGTAGCTTGCTAATGACAACCGGACACGGCGTCCCACTTTAAGTCGAAAATCACGTGGTTCTGAGGTAAACTCTGATAAGACGCGCCTGAGCGATTAACACATTTCAGTATAAAACCACCCCGCTATCACTGCACCTCCACGTCGTCTCACGTCTGCAGGATTAAATCTTCGCGTCTTCGTCTCCCTGTGTTGCTGTTTGTGTTTGAGCAGTGGCGGCGATCAAATCAAACAAATCAAAACTGAGCAGTGATTGACCTTTCTCTCCCCCCCCCCTTTCTTTCTTTCTTTCTTTTTCCTCCTTTGACGCTGAAAAGGACAAATCACAGAGAAGACCTTATTAAGCTTTTTTTTTTCTTCTTTTTTTTCCTCATTCGAGTGGGCCAGATTGGAGTTATTGTTGACGAACAAATTATAATTGTATCTCCTGAAAAGTTAGCAAAGATCTAAACAAAAAGAAATCAATGGCGGAGGACCATTAATCACTCCGAGCGGCCTACTTGTGCCGAAGAAACTTACCTCATAATCAATGTCTTTGTTTTGATGAAAGGGCATTTGCATGCTGATTCAGTGTGGTGCATTGGATGCAATCAAAACATTGTCATCCACGTTAATAAGTGGCTTATTTGTACTCTCGAGGGTGCCGCTGAATAGCGCTTGCAAACTGAGGCGTTCTGGCGCTCTGGTTTCAAGGCCAAAGCCCAAGTCTGAATTCTTCTCTCTACATGTTGTGACCTGGAAGAAACCTAGACATTTTCTACCACTTCAGAAATTCTGTACATTTCCATTTTGCGTGTATATCTCAATCAAGCCGCCTCCTACCTGTTAAAACCGTGAAGGAATGACGCCAGAAGCTAGACGTCATTTAGAAGTTGTCTCGACGCAGAAGGATCAGAAGAACGTTCCCCTCCCCGACCGTGTCCAAAACGTGACCAGTCTTTGGTTGTTGTCCAGAATTAAAACACATTCATGCAGTTCTTCCAAATCAGCCAATCACGTATCAGGAATATGAATATTTCAGGAATATTTAGGAATATGAACGTTAAGAACTGTGAGTAGGATGCAAAGCCACTTTATGCCTTGTCCTTTAAATACAGTGGAACCTCGGATCGCGAGTACTGTGGTTTACGAGTGTTCCGCAAACCGAGCAAAGATTTCTAATAAATTTTTAATCGGAAACCGAGCAAGTATTAGTTTACGAGCGCCGAGTATCATGTATCACGCATGCGACTCTTATTTTGACACCGAGCGGCAAGCGATCACAACTGAGCCAATGATTTTTTCCCTCTCTTGCGCTGCGGGAATTATGGGTAATCGTCTCCCCTGCTGCGTCCCCTGTGTCAAAATAAGAGGCCCCTGCTGCGTCTTAGTGCTCGTCTCTTATAATCAGCATCTCCCTCTCTCTTCTGTTTGCGCGCGCGTAACTTGACACTGTGCCCCACACACAGACACACACACACACACACACACACACACACGCACGCACACACACACACACACACACACACACACACACACACACACACACACAGATCTCCCCTGCGCTTTACATACGCGCTTCATTTACACAGAAAACTCAGCTCTGTCGCGATTCTTTTCATAGGTAAGGTGCTGGTTCATTTGTTATTTTTTATTTTTTACTTTACAGCAGTGATTCCGTTAGTATGCTCACGTGAGTATCATTAGAGAGATTTCTTTTTTTCCCTGTTAAAACAATGTTTGCATTGTGTATGTTAGTTGTCAAACTTAAAAAGCGAGGTGTGGGAGGGAGAAGGAGTTTTACTGTTTAAGACGAGGCGAGGGGCTAATTCCACATACACACACATACAAATACACGGCGCCTGCGGGCACAAAAGGAAACACTTAACTGTCTGGATTTATTTTTACTTTTTTTAAAATGTTAAGTGCAGGTTAATTTTTTTTTTTTACTTTATATGTTGTATTAATTATTTTTATGTATTTATTGTTTTGGGCTGTGGAACGAATAATTTGAGTTTTCATTATTTCTTATGGCAAAATTTTATTTGGTTTACGAGTATTTTGGAATACGAGCCCACTTCCGGAACGAATTATGCTCATAATCCAAGGTTCCACTGTACAACAAAAACACTTGTAGAAGCTTAGCTTAAAAAATAGGACTAAGGAATAAAATGTTATTCAGTAATTGGAAAATAATCAACGACAGGGAAATTTAGTGAAGCTTAACCTCTGACTGGTACAAAGTGCTGACACTGGAGACTCCTTCCACATAAGTTACATAAACATCTTCTGTTTTTAAAAAAAAAAGGTTTTAATATGAAGCGCTTACTATAAAAGTCCCTCTGAACGAGCTGCTAGCACAGAAACAGTACCGTATTCATTTTTATTATTAATCACCATCAGATTGGAGGAGATGTCTGTTAAAGGAAGTTAATCAGATGTCCTGACCAATCAGAACTGAGAATTTCACACCGTTGTTGTTAACTTGCCTACTTAGTGGAAACTCCTAATTGCTCAGCGCGATCCTCTCAAAACTCCTGGCTTTTAAAGTTAAACAAGAGAACACTTTGGACAAAAAAATCATTCTGAAACACAAGTGCACTGAATCGAGAGTTCATCCAGCTTCAGCCGTCTCCACCTCGGACATATCATATATACGCAGTTTGGCTATTAAATTGAGCCGACCTCAAGCAAATGACTTTATTCTAAACGATTAAAAAAGCCTGACATTTTCATAAGCAGCAGCGCTTTGTGGACAAAAAGCAACGCGCAATGCAAAACAAGATGCGCGCAAGTCAGATGTTTGTTTTATGCTTAAATGTTTGCAAGCAACACGCAGTGTACAAGGAGAAAGAAAACGACTGATGTCTTTTAGGAGGGAATAAAAAAAACCATGTAGTACACTGTACTGTGTGAGTTCAGGTGTTTAATGTGATTACTTTTCTTTATTTATTAATGATGATGTAACACCAAGGTCAATGCAGTGCTAAGGTCATGCGGCCTTAACATGATTTCTGCACTGAAGAAGCGTTGGCTTCTAGCTTTTTTTGTCTATGAAAAGCATTGATGACAAAATTTGAAGGTAGATTTAGGATCCATGATTAGTTTTTTGTTAGTTTGGGGGCGGGGCGGCGGTGTGAAAAGGTCATGAATTATTTAAAAGTTGAAAATTTATTTATTAATTATAGTTGCAGTTTTGAGCAGTTCTTAATTTTTTTATTATATACACTCACTTCATTAGGGTACACCTTGGTAGTATTACATTAGGTTGGTCCCGTTTTTTCCCTTCAGACCTGACTTAATTCTTCATAAATTCAACAAGGTGCTGGAAAATTCCTCAGAGATCTTGGCCTATATTGATACGAGAGCATCAGGCACGTTTGTTGCCACAGATCTGTCGGCTGCTCATCCATGATACGGATCTCCCACGGTTCCACCACGTCCCAAAGCCGCTCTATTGGATTGAGAGCTGGTGACTGTGGAGGCCATGTGAGTACAGTGACCTCACTGTCATGCTGAAGAGACCAGTTTGAGATGATTTAGCTTTGTGACATGGTGCGTTATCCTGTGGTCATAAACGGATGGACACGGTCAGGTAAGCAACCCAAAATGTGCCAAGAAAATCTTCCCCCACACCATTACACCCCCACCACCACCAGCAGCAGCTTGAACTGTTGATACAAAGCAGGATAGATCCAATGATTTTAAATTCTGACTTGACCATCAAAATGTCGCAGTAGACATCGAGACCCCTTGAACTATGATGTTTTTCCAGTGTTCTATTGTCAAATTTTGGTGAGGAAATAAGAACTGTAGTCTTAGTTTCCCGTTCTTAGCTAACAGGAGTGGCATCCGGTGTGGTCTTCGGCTGCTGTAGCCCCATCTGCTTCAAAGATAGACATGTTGTGTGTTTAGAGATTCTTTTCGGCATACCTCGATTGTCACGAGATGTTATTTGAGTTACTGTTGCCTTTCTATCAGCTGGAAACCTCTCAGACCTTCTGAAAGTCTCAGACCTCCTGGCATCAAAAGGCATTTTTACCCAGAGACCTGCCCTGACTGGATAGTTTCTCTTATTCAGACCATTCCCTGTCCACCCTTGAGATGGTTGTGTGTGAAAATCCCAGTACATAACCAGTTTTGGAAATACTCAGATCAGACCATACCATATTCAAGGTCACTTAAATCCTCTTTCTTCCCCATTCTGATGCTCTTCAGCAGCCTGTCTTGACCATCTCTACATGACTAAATGGATTGAGTTGGAGGCTCTGGTGGTCTTGGGCTCTTTGCCTGCTGGGCTCCGGGCTTGGTGGGCTGCGGTGACCTGGGTGCTCTGATACCTTTCCATCATGGCATTGGGTTTTCTTTGAGATTAGACCCGACAGGCCGGCCTTGGATGACAACAATCCTGTAAGCATTTAATGGTACATAATTGATAGTCAATGTTAAATTATTAATGCTATGTGGTGTTATTGATGTGGCTGATTGGTATACCCAGAATAAAAAATAAAAAAAAACTTGACAATTTTTAACTGAAACAATAAACTTATATTTTGAAGAAAGAAAACTCACCTCTTTAATAAGACTCTTTAAGACAAAAAAGTAACCCCCCACCACTCTCCCTAAACCTTTTTTTCTTCCTTTCTTTTGAATTCCATTTCTCAGACATTTAATTCACTATTTTGTAGGACATGATACTAGTTCTTGTGCCTCGTCCCTTACCTAAACCTGTGCACTCGCCTGATCTCAGATCACTTCGGCTCGACCGCTCTGTACATCCGGTGATAAAAAAAAGAAAAAAAAAGAAAAAGGGGCATCATCAGAAAAGTGTCTTCATCAGTCTTGGTGTGAGTCATGACGGTATGATGTAGCGCTCATGCGTGGTGTATTTTTATCTGCTTAGCGTCTGCTCTGGCTGATCGCTCACTAACGTCCTCGTGCAGGTGTTATCTTCAGTCACAGGTGTGTTCTTCTCCGTCTGAAACCCTGGATGCAGATGGAGCCCGATATGCGCGCTAACACGTGGCTGATTAGGGACGCGTCGTCTTCTGCTGAGGTCTCGGATTCTGCGTTCCGATTGGTCTGACTTCCGCTGTCGGTTCTGTTTTAGTGTAACGACGGACATTTAAATAAGTTTAAAAGAAACACATTTAAGGAAGGAGTCTCCAGTAATTAACAAGCTGTAATTTTAAACAAATGAGTTTGCAATTTACCATGATTTGTAAATTATTATGAATATTTATTCTACATTAATTTTGCTTCACCATTCCTCAGCAGCTTTTCTAGGAGCATTTACACAGACTTTAATATTCCACTAATAATGGGAATAATAGCACAGTCGGAATAAACCTGCATCCACCTCAATCAGGACAGTCGGATCAGATTCAGTCTGAGGCGTGAGTAAAAACCTTTCAGTAAGTACATACGCCGATCAGCCATAACAATGCAGAATATTAAGCGCGATACTGTGTGGGTTCCCTTTGTGGTGCAGCTCTGGTCCCCCGGGGCATGACTGCACAAGACTGCCGAGGGTATGCCTGGTGTTTCTGGCACCTAATGATAGTGGTCCTTTGGGTGCTGTGGGTTGTAGGCCCTCCCATCCCATGGGTGCTTGATGGGATTGTGATCTGGGGAGTTTTGCAGGCCGGGTCTGTGGCCTGTGTGCAGAAGGCTGTGGTGGACTGGGAGTTCTGGCGTTCAGCAACTTTTTTGGTGATTCGTTGATTTTTCTGTGGGATTGGACCAGACAGGATGGGCTTTGGTATTTGTAGGCATGGATGAACTTTGGGTTATAATAGCTAATCAATGTTGTGGATATGTTATGGCTGGTAGGTGCTTTATCCATGTAAATACTTGTGATCCGATTGTTTCTGTCTCGTCTGCGCCCATTGGGTGACGTGATGGGATTCCTGACCAGTAAACTGAGTGAACAACTCTCCCACCAGTCTTTACTTCAGACTATCATCCATTGGGTCTGTAACTGATAGGTTTGTAGGGAATCATCTAACCAATCATGACTGAGAGTGAACTCTTGTAACCAATCACAATGGGGCAGGGGTAGATCAGTGGTTGAGGCGTTGGACTACTGATCAGAACGGCCCAGGTTCAAACCCCCAGAACCAGCAAGTTGCTACTGATGGGCCCTCGAGCACGACCCTCACCCTCAACTGCTCAGATGTATGATGAGATAACGTGTAGGCCGTTCTGGATAAGGGTGTCCGCCAAATGCTGTAAATGTAAGAAGGCGAGGTTTGTCGGAAAAGTTTGAAAGTCTAACCTTTCAGATTTGGGTTGGATAAATTGTTAAGTTGGAATTGAATTAAAATTATTTCAATCCAGCAGTTAAAATTCTGCTTCATCCTATATATATATATATATATATATATATATATAATAAAAATTTTCTGCACTCCGGTTCTATTAAGACTTCTTTTGGTCTTATCAGTGCTCCTGTCTCCCCGGTCACTGCTGGTCAGGTATGAATGTGTTACATTAGTTCATTTGTCTGAGACTTAAACGGCAGAGTACGGAACAGAAACATCCTCAATCACAGACCGAGAAAAAGTTCAAAAGTCGAC